>APFE031050293.1:105635-133742 GCA_000404065.3 Pinus taeda
TACCTCCTTTCTATATATAGGAGTCTAAGGGCTCATAACATAATCAGAGCCGACATAACAATAATAATGTAAGGGCACAATAATAACAACAGTGGGCTTCTATGGGGCACAATAGTAACAATATGGGCACTACAAGGGTACATCAATATAATAAGGGGGTTGTACTAATAACAATAAGGGGTTATACTAGTAGTATAGGGGCCTAACAGGCGCGGGGTGTGGGTGAAGGGGATGAGGGTGTCGGGAAGGGGGGAAGGTGGTAAGGGGCGAGTCGGGCTGCGGCGCCCAGCGCGGCAGCTCACCTGCCCACCACAGGGATTGGGTGATTCTCAGAATCGCCCAAACCCCGCAACAGACAGGGGAGCCACGGGCCGCGCCCACACCCGCTATCGCCCCCCTCACCCTCACACCCCACCTGTTGGCCCGACCTCCCTGCCCACCATGAGACACCTTAGCGACCCACCCACGGCTATTGGGTGATTGAGTTTGATCGGGCCCACCATGCTGACGACGGACGTAATTGTTATTTTGGCTCAGAAAAAAAATTATTAATTTAAAAAAACAAAAAACAAAAACAAAAACAAAAAAAATCAAAAAACAAAAAACAAAAACAAAAAAACAAAAAAACAAAAAAAACAGAAGAACAAAAAAACTTCTTCATTAAAGTAATTTAATATGAAAATTTTCAAGGAAAAAAAATTTAACTTACCTTTCAATTGCGAGAATTCTTCGTTGAATATGTTGTTGATAGCAATGTAGCTTCTCCACAAATTCACGAGTCTTTCAATGAACTTCAGAAAACGTGGATGTGATGTGAGTAATAGTGATAATGAAATTTAATATATAAGTGAAATTACAGAGATGTTTTACGATACGATTAATGTGGGATAATTTGTTTTAAAATATTATAAAGCAAATATTGTAGAATTGTTTTACAACTGGTTGAATGTGGGATTAATTTATTTTAGAATATATTAAAAAAAAAACAATTGTTTAGTAAATATTATATACTTTAACTATTAAAATAATTAATGTAGAAGTTGTAGTTTACAATTTTAATTTTAATGATTGATTTCAATAAAAAAAATATATATATATATAATTATTTCATAAAAATATAGTTTACATTTTTCAATAAATTGTAGAATAATATAATGAAAGTAAATAAATCTAACAAACTTTTTGGAGGGAAATGTTTTCGAGAAAATTTTTGGAGATAGATATTTTCGTGAAACTTTTTGGAGGGGAAATTTCATTCTTTAAGTTATATAATATCTTTAGGAGACTCTCCATTTGTATCATTCAATATCTTCTATTTGAAAGGGATGGATTGTTCTGATAGTGAAGTTTCGATTTATACACCATCAACATCTTCATCGTGTAACAACTCTATTCATATTGATGAATATAGTGGGAATTCTTCCACTATGAATAGAAATTCAATTCTTCCACTTAGTCCTGATTCTAAGGACTATGAGAGCAGCACTGATGAAAGAGGGGATGGAGAATTTCAAATAAATAAAGAGTCATAGATTCCACTTAGTCTTAATTATAAGGACTATCAAAGAAGCAATGATGAAGAGCATGATGGCGAAGTTCAAAAGAATGGAGTGTCACGATGTCCACTTAGTCCCAATTCTGAGGACTATGAGAGCAGCAGTTTTGAAGAGAATGATGGTGAAGTTCAAAAGAATGGAGTGTCACGGTGTCCACTTAGTCCTAATTCTAAGGACTATCAGAGCAGCAGTGATGAAGAGCGTGATAATGAATTTCAAAAGAATGGAGTGTCAAAGTGTCCACTTAGTCCTAATTCTAACGACTATGATAGCAGTAGTGATGAAGAGCATGATGATGAATTTCAAAAGTATGGAGTGTCATCGTGTCCAGTTAGTCCTAATTCTAAGGACTATGAGAGCAGCAGTGATGAAGAGCGGGATGAATTTCAAAAGATTAGAGTGTCGCAGTGTCCACTTAGTCCTAATTCTAAGGACTATGAGAGCAACAGTCATGAAGAGCGTGATGATGAATTTCAAAAGAATGGAGTGTCACAGTGTCCTCTTAGCCTTAATTCTAAGGACTATGAGAGCAACAGTGATGAAGGACAGGATGATGCACTTAGTCCTAATTCTAATGAGTATAAAGGTAGCAGTGACAAAGGACAGGATGTAGCATCTTCAATAAGTAAACAGTCACATTTTCGACATAGTCCTAATTCTATGGACTATGAGAGTAGCACTAACAATGCACATGAAGAAGAATATCCATTAAACATCAAGTCAAATTTCCCATTCAGTCTGAATTTTAAGGACTATGACAGTAACATTGAAGAAGGGGAAGATGAAGAATATCCTCCAAGTCAATATTTTAAAAGTAGAGTTGATCATAGTGTGGATAACATTCCTCTTAATGATGATGAAAATCCTTATACAAATGAAGATCCAATGATGGAGATGTTGCCAAGAAATATTATATCGAGGAGTAGGAGCAAACCTTTTCGTATCAATGCAAGTTGTTCTAGTTATACAAGGGGTAGAGCAGAATATCTGACAAGAAGAAGTTCTATCAGCGCTCTCATTTCAAGTGAATGTTGCCAAAAAGATTGCTTGAAACATATGGATTTCAAATTTTCATTAGAAAGCAGGAAGAGATATTTGTCAATGAATAAAAGCATGCAAAATTATATTTAGTTGGGTGCATGCAATCTAAATTGTTAGGTTATGATTATCATATTAGGACTTTATTTATCTGTAGAAAAGCTTTCAAAATGTTTCATTCAATTGGGAATTTTCGTCTCTCAAGAAATCAAGAAAATTTGGAAAAGGATCCCACATTTGATTCAAAAGTATGTCATAAAAGATAGTTTGGACCATTATCAAATACTGCAATGTCATGGATGAAAGATTTATTTTCAAATCATGGAGAGTGTATGCCAAATAGAGAGACAATACATATTCCAGATAATTTTTCAAGACGAGAAATCTACAACTTATACAAAGAATATGCAGAAGCTGCTGAGGGACATGGCAGGTTTATTACATATCAATATTTTGTGAAAGTATGGAAGAAAGAATTCAACAATGTATGTATTCCTAAGAAGACAACGATGGGGATTTGCAGTGCATGTGCTTCTCTTAAATAAAAAAGGGACAAATGTGAAGGGTCAGAAAGAGGTAAGCATTCATAAGTTTAACTTTTAAAATTGTAAGTCATCAACTATAAAAACATATTTCTTAATGAATTTCTTTTATGTTATGTAGATTTAATTGTCAAAGAACTTCAGAAGCATCGCGAACAACAAACAAATGAAAGGAAGAAGTTGTACAAGCATCGAAAAAAGTGTTATGATAATCCAAATAAATATTTGGGTTTGATAATTGATGGTATGGACCAGAAGAAAACACTTTTACCAGATTTTGTTCGCACACCCAAAAATTTACACGAGGAAAATGTTATTCAGTTTCACTTGGTCGGTTGTATGGTCTTCAATGGGAAAATGTTGCCAAGGGTGTACTTCACAGCTCCAAATATTCATAATGATGCAAATTTTACCATAACCATAATTCATGATGTGATTTCTCATTGGTCTGGTAATCTTCCTGAAGTTTTGTATCTACAATTGGACAACACTTGCCGTGAAAACAAAAATCAGGTTATTTTTGGATATCTAAACATGCTTGTTGAATTGAGAATTTTTAAAAAGGTAAAGGTTGATTTCCTTCTTGTTGGGCACACACATGACCATATTGATCAGATGTTCAGTCGTTTTTCAGTCATATTGATGAGGAAGCAAGTTGGGAGCTTGCCATCACTAATTGAATGTCTTAAGAAATCATACATGCCAGAGCCTACTTTTGATGTGTTGGAAGAAACTATTGACATGCGAAGGTTTATTCTGGGATCATATGGTGAGGGGAAATGCATTGAACAACTTAATGACATTAGCTTCCAACATCACTTTCGTATCAAAAAAATGGATGGAAAAACACTAATATGGGGCAAGAAGTATTCAACTACTGCAGAATGGGCACCATCATCAGGTTTGCAATTTTTGAAGTTCATTCCAGATCATCCAATATTTGCATCAATAAAAATTGTTATTACAATCAGTTGGTGAAGTTCAGAATGCACGCAGACAAAATAGAGATATAAATTATTATGATTGCCTGGAAGAAATTAAAAAATGTATTAGATATACATATGAGTACTTTGACATTGCTGATTCAGTTTGGTGGGAGTCATTTTTCAATAATCAAAGTGATATCATTTCAACAACAACAAATGAAGATATACCTTTGAAAAATCCATTTATTTGGCCACAAAATGTGTCAAATGAACATGAGGAAAGAAACATTGTTGAACAGCAACAATCTCAAGGTATTATTAATTCTTCACAGGTAGAGGAAAGAGAGATTTCTATTGGTTCCAGAATATCTCGTGCACAACATGAAGCTATGGAAGACCTTTAGAGGGGTTCAGTACATGATATTAAGGAGGGTTGCATGATTGTAGTGCTAGCAGATGGAGATCTCAATGGCTATCCATTCTGGGTTGCTAAAGTTATAAAGGTCTTTACAGAAAATGAGGATGTTACAAGTGTTGAAGTAAATTGGTATGCCACAAATACACACCCGTTAAATGGTGTGTATAAGCTAGAGATGGTAGTTGACAAAAAAAATGGCAGAAAGAGAAAAAGAAAGGGTACAAATATAAATCGCCACCGCACAGACATATTAAAAATGGAGGATGTTGACATACTTGTTTATGACTTCAATTTAACAAAGAGAGGAACTCTTTGCTTCAAGATGATAGAGATTCTGAAAAGGTTGTTACCAGAAGGAACAGTGTTGAGATGGGAGTCTGCTGAAACCAGTCGTAGATCTAGAACAATTTTGAAACCTGAAATGTTGGGCATGCATGTGGACTCAGATGGGGCACTAGTTGATGAAAAAGAAGAATATGGAACATCTTCATCAACATCCAGTCACTCATATGAAGATGTGAATTTTGATGGTGTGCAAGAAAATATGAGTGATTTTGAATAATTGTTTAAGACAGTTTATATAACTGATGTATGTATCGTATCTTGAAATAAAATTGATGATTTCCATATGGTGTTAAATGAGAAGTTGCGAGGCATTTTTATGTTGTTGGATTATATGTCTTAATTATGGTAATTTTTATTGTTTAAAATATCTACAACGCAATATTAAATTAGAGATATAATGTATGTTTAATTCAATATACAAATAATGACTTTTGAATTCATTTAGTGATGTAATTCGTTCATAATGTCATGGTTTTTTAATTTTATAGCTGAAAAAAAAATCAATTTCTTTTGTATCTAACATGTTATGGTTGAAAACATGTTGGATTTATACTTAGAAAAGAAAAATGATATTCTACCAGAAACATTAATGTGTTTTTTTCCTCATAAACAACTTTGTTTGGCACATAAAAATTTGGTTTTACTAACATTTTTTAAAAATTTTGAAAATTGACCCTAAAAAAAAATCATTGTTCCAGTATCATCACTTTCATTTTGAAGCTATATTTTGCATGAAAATTTCGTAGTAGATTTCGTAGTCATTGCCATTTTTAAAACATGTTCAAAATTGACATCTAAAAAATAAAATCATCGTTCCAGTATACACACTTTTCATTTTTAGCACTATTTTTGATGTTTTCTCGAGGTTTTTTGGCAAGAGTTCCCGTTTTGAGTTTATAGTTCCTGTTTCAAAGTTTACATAGTTATTTCCAAAAGGAGGAAAAGGACTAGGATTCCCATCAAAAGGAATTCCTTGATCGGTGGACTCGGGATTTGTCGCCATATGTTTCAACCTAATATCAACTAAGGAGTGAGCATGGAGGATGTTATCCATGGTCAATTAATTTTAGTTTAGTCAAATTAACATAACAAAACAAAAGAGGGATAATCTAGGAAAAAGGTTTACCAAGCAATTGTGAACTGCAAAATACCTCCCGGAAAACTGAGAGTACGGGTAGGCAATCTCCCCGAATGCTGTGTTCGGTGTATCACAGTGTACAAGGTGGCCGACTCGGTTACCTAACGATGGATAGCAACCTAGTGTTGTCCTCCCATATATACCCGAAAGTACATGGAGGCCCAATCCGTATAAGTGTTGTCTAATGCAAAATCGCACAGTGAGAGCATTCCCATATACTTTACATACTGTAACACTTCCCTATATACCCGAAGTTACATAAACGATCTACGATATACTCACATGTGTAGAATGAGGTATCACACTCAGGATGTATTGTAGACAAGTTAGTGACAGTTGCTTTATTTGACGATGCCAAAACACGTCTCTAGCCTAGACCTCTAAATGTTTTTCATTAGGTGACAATGCTTCATTAGGTAAATTCAGATAAATTTTAAGTTGATCTTCTTTATAATTTTCCTTTCAAGTTTCACCACGTGATGTATGTTTGCAATTCCTAAAATGCAACTAATATGATAAGCATTCTTTCCATTCAATTTAACAATGAAAATCCTTAGCTAGTAGGGATAGAGCAATCAGATCTTTGACAAAGAGAAAGAGCACAAATAATGCAATTTCCCTAGTTATTCATTTCAAGCATTCGCAAACTACAATATGAATGATGCAAGTTTTTATTTTCGAATCCCTTAATGTTATGATGAACAAAAAGGAAATATACACATACAATCAATCAATCTTTAATCAACGAAGACTTTTATGACGGTTCTAATTCGAAGGAAGAGAAGACTTTATGACACTTTCTTTCGAATGAAGATTAATCAACTATATTCTAACTTTGACTATAGACTGATAATAACAAAGAAAACATTAAAGAAACATTAATCAATCAAATCAAAGTAGGGCTGGCAAAGGAGATAAAATTTGTTCTCTGAGACATGACATTAATTGATCAATCAACAAGCAAACAAATAGAGAAAACTTGGCAAAAACACTTTCCAAAGGTGGGAAATTGACCTAAGGTTGATTAGCGCAGGTCAAATAGGGCCTAAATGCACTACAGAGCATTGTCTCTCACTTAAGGGTGCTCTGCAGAGCACTGTCCCCTAACCAAGCCTGCGCTGATTTCTGGGAGGCCACTCAAGAGTCATCTAACCTTAGTTTTTAACCAAAATTCAATGCAAAAGGGCTGAAATACAATCAATGAACACAAATAAAGTCTTCAAGGATGTCTTAGGAGGTGGATAAGCTACTAGGAAAGAGGATTCTTCCCTAGCATAGTCACCAATTTGTTTTGGAGAATTTAGCATCTACAGATAAATACTAATTCACTACACAAGTAGTTGTTTCTAGAACAACAGTTTAAAGTGTTTTAGACTTTCCCTATAAGCAATAGATAAGAAGAGAGGATAGAAGGCCTACCTCTAGTTCTGCTTTCCTCTCGTCTCCCTTGTATTGATTCTGTCACTCCTTCCTGTACTTAAAATGCTTGAAAATTACCATGTCAACACAACAAAAGACGAAAAACAGATCAAAGCATACGATCCATTGAATATAAATGAAAGGAATCAGAAGCAATTCATACATATAAGCTTCATGAAAGAACACAAATATGGAAAAAGGTTCAAACACTTTATTAAATAGAAGATGGAAATACAACCATCCATGTTTGATTCAAAGTCATTCCTCCAGCTTGGATCCTATCCACATCACATCAAAAACAAGACAAGCTTGTGGCATCACATCATTTGCTCCAAATTCAAGTCTCGTAGTAGCATTATCTCCTTACAATTCAACATAGTCCAGCCAGCCCCTGATCACTTAGATGAGTGGTCAATTTATAGGAATATGAAGGAGGTTTTTTCATTAATGGTGACATTGAATGGCCTTCCATACTTAGAATTAGTTCCATGGAGGAAGGGATGAGAGGATAGGATGATTCTTAACTCGTTCCTCATCCATTTTCAAGCTCATAGGAGTTGATAAGACAAGGAAACTTCTAGATGACTCCATAAGATAAGAATATTCCCAAACCCTATTTGAATTTCGCTCATTCTCACCCAACGTAGGTGAAAGGAAGCCTAAGTGCTCTAAAGAGCACCTTGGCAGCGGACTTAGCTACTCTGCAGTCCACCTTCATAAGGGCTTACCTGCACTGGTCCCTCTAGAGGCAATTTCTTGATGTCTTCAAGTCATGAAACTGTCTGGGAAGGAGGAATTCAAAGGGTTGACTTGTTTAGGGCATGAAACAACTGATTTTAGGGTTTAATTAGTCCTAAATCACTCATCTGAATGTTGGGATTTGATGTGCCCAAATGGATCTGTAACACCCTGGGAAGGGTTCCTCCACGCAACAGAAGTAGGTGGATACGTTCGTGGAAGAATACAAGGACATCTTCTCCTCACCCATGGGGGTACCCTTGCACTATCAAGTCAAGCATTTGGTCGATCTGACTCCAAGAGCACCTCTACCAAATGGGTTGATATATTGTCTTTTCTTTCTAGAAAATGAAGAGATCAAGAGGAAAATCCAGGAGTTGCCACAAAAAGGGCACATCCGACCAAGTTCCTCACCTTGTGGGAGCCCGATTTTACTTGTACAAAACAAGGATGGGACCTGGAGGCTCTGCATTGATTATCGGCCACTAAACAAAATTAATGTCAAGAACAGGTATCCAATCCCATAGAGTTGATGACCTTATGGACCAACTCAAGGGGGCCAAGTATTTCAACAATATCAATCTGAATTTTGGCTATCACCATGTTCCAATAGATCCCACGGATGTATGGAATACCACCTTAAAATCCAAGGAAGGCCTTTTTGAATGGTTGGTTATGCCCTTCGGGTTGACAAATTCCTCTGCTATTTTTATGAGATTAATGGATGACATATTACGACCCTTCACCAACTCATTCATGGTTGTTTATCTCGATGTCATCTTCATCTTCTTTAAGAGTTGGTTATAACTCTTGCAACACATTCAACAGATCCTTGAAACCCTTCGATAACACAAACTATGTGCCAACTTGGAGAATTTCACAATTGGCATGAGCCAAGTCCAATATTTGGGTTACATCATAGATGTTTGTGTCGTGCATGTGCATCTAACTAAGATCCAAATCATTTGGGATTGGCCATCACCGACCACTCCAAGAGAGCTTCACAGCTTTTTGGGCCTTGCAAATTTTTATCGGAGGTTTGTGTTGGGATTCTCCCATATCACTTGTCCTTTGATTCAGATTACTAAGGGTGGGGTGAAAGTAAAGTTTTCCTGATCTGAGTCCCAATAGAAGGTGTTCGTTGAGTGGAAGCACCAAATCTTCTCTGCACCAATACTCACATTGTCAGACCTGCAACAACCATTTGAAATCGAGACAGACGCCTCAAACTATATTATTGGTGCAATCCTCACCCAACACGAGCATCCAGTGGCCTATCATAGTGAGACACTTTTTGATAAAATTCGGTAGTACCCCATCTATGATAAAGATATGTATTCCATCATGCAGACTTTCTGGTAATGGAGAATTACATTCGGGGGAAGGAGACAGTCATCCACACCAATCACCAACCTCTTCAATTTATACAGACAAAAGGGAAGTTTCAAAACAATTTCCATCAGAAGTGGTCTACATATCTGCAACAATTCCACTTGAAAATTAAATACAAAAAGGGTAGCACCAATAATGTTGTAGACTGCCTCAGCTAGCCGCTAGTTGCAGCACTGACTATTGTTCTCAACTCTTGTGGACATGAGACCTCTGGATTGCCACAATTATACAAAAATGATCCAGAGTTTGCCTCCACATACTAGAGCTAGTAGATGGAAAGCAAGTTCTTGATTTCCACCTCTAGGATGCATTATTATGCTACCTGGGCACTTTTTTCTTCCTTCAAGCAAGTGTACCACACTGATTTGGGAGGCACACTACAGTCGGGTCATAGGAAAATTTGGTGTGGAGAAAATTGTGGTTGTACTATAGAAGTACTTTTATTGGCCTAAACTACAACTGGATGTTGGGAAATATATCAAATCTTGCATTGCATGTGCCATCGCCAAGACAACCATCAAGAAGAAAGGGTTGTACACTCCTCTGCCTACTCCCAGCCAGCTGTGGGAATCCATCTCCTTGGACTATATGTCTAGCCTCCCTTCTACCAATCATGGTAATGACTATGTAATTGTGGTTGTGGAAAAATTTTCTAAGATGGCTATATTTGTGGCCTTCAAGAAGCATATCACGGTAGAGGAAACTGCCAAACTCTTCTTTAAACGAGTATGGGTACATTTTGGGATCCCAGAGACCATTATATCTGATAGAGATAGGAGGTTCCTGAGAACATTTTGGTCAAGAATCTGGACACTGTTGAACACTAAGCTCACCACATTGACTTCCTTCCATCCCCAGACTGATGGCCAAACAGAGGTCATCAATAGGATGATAGTGCACATACTCCACATGTACAACTCCAAGCATCCAAAAACCTGGGATGAGAGTCTTCCCTATGTGCAACATACTTATAATAGAGATCTCCATAGTTTGAATGATCTCAGTCCCTTTGAAGTGGGTCTAGGATTTCAACCATTGTGTCTAATTAATGTTATCATGCCTCATGTGACTACACAGATAAAATCCACACATGTATTGTTTAAGGCTGATAAAGAGATCATATTTATTGAATGCATCCAACAAATTTGCCAAAAGGTTCATGACATCTTGGAGAAGTAAAATGCCAAGTACAAGCAGTGACATGATCAACATCAAGTGCCACACAAGTTTCTAGTGGGCGAAAAAGTTTGGTTGCATTTGCAGAAAGAGTGCCTTACTGGAGCCCATCAGAAGCTCAGACCACTGCGATATGATCCTTACACCATTACCAAGGCTATGGGAGACAATTATTTTGAGATAAACATTCCCCCATTCCTTGGCGTGCACCCAATGTTCAATGTTGACCGCCTTCGACCATATTTCCCATCATTACTGGACACATCAGACATTGCAGAACAACTCACACCAATAGAGTTAAACCCAAATTGTATGGAATAGGACACAACTGATTAGATTATGTACACACAGGTCAAGAACACTCACCAGTAGAAGATCCAACTATACTGGGTTATGAAAGCTGGCCAACTCCTGTACTAAGGCAAGTGGCTCACCAGGGACCAAGTTCAGCAGAAGTTTCCCCATCTCGTGGAGGCACTCAACACAATGGGGAACATTTCTTCCTAAGGGGGGAGGATTAATCCAGGTGGATGTTGGTGGCCACCCACCTATTTCACTTGGACCGCCACCACTGTCTCTTTCAGTTTTTTCATTTTCCTTAATTGTAGCACACTTTACTATTTTTGGCAGTTTTTTGGGTCTTGAACTTTCAGAGCCGTTTTGAGGCCCTAAACAACATTTTTTTGGGAAAATCAAGGTCAACATGAGTTCTCAATTAATGTTGTCCAGCCAACCATTGTATTCCTCAGATATACCTTTCTAATGAGGTATTATGCGCGTCAAACAGAGATCATATGTAAAAGTTCCAACCCTAGGAAGTTGATGTACAAATTTACCCAAACGGGGCCCATAGTTTTGGCGCTTCATCTCCTAGGGTTAGGTTTTTGGATGTTTAGGGTTTTCCATTGTTTCTCAATAATAAATAGGCCTTTGAGCCTAATTTTAACAAGTTCAGAGGCATGTAGTCACCGCATCTCTTCTTAGAGATAAGCTACCATCGCCCGAGCTCGTCTTATTTCCATTCTGTTTGTAACCATATTTTAGTATTTGATATTAATGAAATGAAGTGCTCTTTCTGCTGCATCTTTGTATTTATGGTTATACCTATAATTTGTTTCATTCCAATTTAAGATCGAACCACTCCAAGTTTATGATTCCACAGGTATATCATTTCCCTATCGTGTATTGGTATGCGACTATTGGTATCTAAGTAATTTCTTTGTCTAGTACTATGTAATATGCTTGACCCACGAGAACTATCAAAAGAGTGAATATGATAACAATATCATAGAGAAATAACACAATGAGATGAGAACAACAAAAATATTTTGTTAAGATCTGCAGAAATACTATTCACTTGCCTCTCCTAGGGGGAAACCTCCAGTAGAGCAGAGCTCAATAACACAACAAAAGACAAGACTTTCCTTACTATCTTCGACATTATAATGTTTCTTGAGACCCAAAACCCTAACTACTTGCATTCCCTTACATATTGTAGGTTAACCATGTTATTTATTAACTATGGCCCATTATAACAAATTGTGGTCCCTTTTCTATAATGCGGGTCAACCACTTACAATGCTTACGTGCTTTATTTATTAGACTAACTAATGATGAATCTTACAGTGCCTCTTGGGCTTATTACATTAATAAATGGGTTAGGTTGGGATCTTAGAATGCCCGCCCCCTTTAGAAACAGACTTGTCCTCAAAGCTGAAGCTGCAGATATTTCTTAAGAATAGTTGTTGGTTCCAATGTCGCATCTTCTCGTAATGTGTCTTTCCATTGGACGAGTAATTCCTTGATAGCGTTGTCACAGAGATGTCATTCCTTGGAATCTAGGACTTTTTCTGGCTGGAGCCAAATATTTCCTTCCTCGTCCAATTCAGGTAGGGTGGTTTGAACCTTACGATTGTGTCCCACAACTTTCTTGAGAAAGGAGACATGGAAGTTGGGGTGGATTTTGGAAGTGATTGGCAATGCTCGCTTATCAATGACAAATTCAATTTAGTGAACCACCTGCCAGGGCCCATAAAATTTTGGTGCTAACTTTTGGAAGCCCTTTTTTTTAGTGGCATCTGCTTGTAAGGCTGGAGTCGAAGGAAGACTTCATCACCCACTTGAAAATTTTGGTCTGCCTATTGCTTCATCCAGTTTTGTGCTTGGTTGAGATTATATTTTAGAAGAAAAAGGGTAGAAACTCGGTTTTGAAGCAACTTATCAACTTCCTGGACTTTGGAAGACACTAGAAGATAAGAAATTATGAAAGGTGTGAGTTGCCCATACACAACCTCATACAATGTCATCTTGCTTGCTTCATGATAATTAATACTATACCACCATTCTAATAAAGGTAAGCACTACACCCAATGATGTTGTCTACCTAAAGCAGAGCACCATAGGTAGGTTTCCAAACATTTATTTATTTCTTTAGTTTTACCATCGGTCTAGGGGTGATAATTTGTACTCATTTGGAGTTATGTGTCATGTAGCTTGAATGTTGGATCTTGATCGGACACAATATTGGTAGGCATGCCATGCAGTTTGAAAATTTGATCCATGAAGGCCTGAGCCACTAGAGATGGAGTGAACATGTGTAGTAAGGCACAAAAGTGGGCATATTTGGAGAGTCAATCAACTACCACCATAATGTCTGACTTGTTGTTGGATTTAGGGAGACCAGTAATGAAGTCCATGGATACATCCACCCATATATAAGTAGGTAGTGACAATGGTTATAAGGTTCCTGGTGTCTTCATCTTTTTTCCTTTTTTTTTGCACTGGAAGACATCACATTCAACCACAAATGTAAAAATTTCTTCTTTCATCCCTTCCCAAAGAAAAGAGCGGCTAGCACAAGAATAAGTCTTCTACAATATTGAATGTCCTACAATGGGAGAGGAGTGCAGCTCCGTGAGGGTGCATGGTTTGAGAGTGAAGTTAGGGGAGAGAACCACACGATATTTATATTAAAAAATATCTTACTTCCAAGTGTAATCCATGGGAGGGTTAGGATCCCCTTGTAACCATTGGATTACATAAAAAAAAATGGATGAGAAAAAAAATTCACGATGGGTTTCCTCAATCCAAGATGGGATGAGCAAAGATAGGGATAAGAGGGTTTCGTCCTCCTCATATATATGAGATAAAGCATCTGCCACAACATTGTCACAACCTTTCTTATAGACTATCTCATATTCATAGCCAAAAAAATTTGTAATCCATTTGTTTTGTTGTGGAAAGGATAAGTGTTGCTCCAAGAAATACTTTAGAATATGATGGTCAGTTCTTATATGGAAACTACATGCAAGAAAGATGGTTTCCAAGTGTCTATTGCATGTCATATGGCTACCATTTCTTTCTCATAAGTGGACTAACCCAAATTCTTGCCACTTAATTGTTTGTTGGTTAAGGTGATTGGTCGACCTTCTTGCATTAAGACTACTCCAATACCTGTCCCTAAGGAATCACATTCGATCACAAAGGGTTTTGTAGGATCTAGAAGAGCCAAAATCGAGGTGGAACACATGACCTGTTTAACAACCAAGAAGGCCTATTGAGCTCCTTTTGTTTAGGTGAATGCATTTTTCTTGAGAAGATTCATCAGGGGTCTGGAAATGTGTCCTAATTTTTTAAATATGTGTGATAATATCCTATTGGACCCAAAAATCCATATTTACATTTTAAGGTTCGTTGTTGTTGTTGATCTTGCATAACCTAAATCTTTTTGGGTTCCACTCATACTCCTGCATGACTGACAATGTGTCCCAAGTACTCCACCTCTTCAATTCCAAAAGAACACTTAGGAAATTTGACAAATAATTTATTCTCCTGTAGAATTTTCAAGACCCAATAAAAATGTTGAATGATGTATTTCCCATCTTTTGTTGTAGATGAGTATATCATCAAAAAATATGAGGAAAATATTTTTGAGATAGGGCTTGAGAAGGTGATTCATGAGACTTTGAAAGGAGGAGAATGCATTACAAAGACGAAAGGGAATTTACAAAAATTCATAGTGACCTTCATGGTTTCTAAAGGTTTTCTTAAGGATGTATGGTACATTCATTCTGATTTCGTGATAGCATGAACTAAGATCCAACTTGGTAAAGGTTGGGTGCTAGAGAGTTCATCTAGGAGATCACCGACCACTAGAATATGAAACTTGTCCTTGATGGAGAGCTTATAAAAGCCATGAAATCAGGACACATCTGCCATTCCTCATCCTTATTTAAGACCATGACCAATGGGGACGAATAAGGGCTGGTGGTGGGATGAATCAAGCCCACTTCTAATAGCTCCTTAATAATCTTTTTAATTTCATTCTTTTCTTCAAATGGGTACCTATAGGGTTGAACATTGGGCCACTTGCTACCCAGAATCAAAGGGGTGCTATGATCATGCTCACCTCGAGAGGGGGGTAGTTCCTTGGGTTTTTAAAACACTTGTTGATGGTAACTCAACACATTTTGCATGTCTAGATGAATATCAACAGGGCTAGATTCAGTGACCTAAATTTCATTGAATTGAGAAACTATGCCATGGTGTCCATTTTTTACAAGCTTCTCCATTTTATGTGAGGTAATGATAGTGGGAGAACCTACTTAGAGCCCACATAGCATACGAGTGTGCCCAATATGTATGAAGCTCATATATAGCTCTTAGAAGTCCATGGTAATAGGGCCTAGTGTGCGCAACCATTCAACTCCTAGGATGATGTCGCATCCTCCCATTTCAATGGAAAACATGTGTTTTTTAAGGTGGTAGTCCTCCATCTAGAGCTTTATGTTTTCTCAATGGCCTTCACATTTCAAGGTCCCCTCATCTAATGTAAGGGCCTAAAAATTGGACATTTCCCTCACAAAAGAATGCACTACCTCAACAACCCTTTTATGTACAAAGTTATGTGTGCTACCACTATCAATCGATACCACCACTGGGTGGTGCTTAATAAAGCCTCTGATTTTAAGCGTTTATGGAGAATAAATACCTGCTAATGCATGTAGAGATATAGATGGTTTCTCAGGGGGTGCAGTAGTAGTTATTCTAGTATCTTGGGGTTCGACTAATTCCTCCCCAGATACTTCACTGTGTTGGGCCTCATCACCTAAGCCATTTCCAACTAAGTCAATTTGAAATAACTTTGGTTCCTTGCATTTGTGACCTGGTCAATATTTGTCATCACAATAGTAGCTTAATCGATGTCTTCATCTTTCATCCATTTCCACAGGTGACACCTTTTTCACCTTGAGGGTTTGGGTGGGGCCACTACTAGGGGTGGGACGTGCCTTTGGTGTAAATGAAGGACAAGTGGTCTTGGAAGTAATAGTATCTTCTACATCTAAAGCTTTGTGGTAAGATTCCAAGAACCTAGCTGGTTGATGCATTCTAACATGTGTCTGGATGGCTACCTTGAGGCCACTAATGAAACATTCCATATAGAAGGCATCCCTGAGGCCTTTTGGCCAGGTTGAACGTTGTTCAAATGGCATGTTGTAGTCTCAAACAAAACCATTTTGTTTCAAATTTATGGGGCAACCCAGGAAGTAAGCGTCATTGTCAAAATAGACACAAACAACTTTAGAGAACACATTCCAAGTTTAGAAAACACAAATGGAATAATATTTTCAAATCAAAGATATCTAGGATGATATCTTATTTTATTAATATATGCAGAATTACTGTTCACTTGCCTCTTCGAGGGGGCAACCTCCAGTACAGCAAAGCTCAGTTAAACAAGACAAGACAAGATAAGACTTTCCTTACTATATTCAACAATATATAGTTTTTTGAGACCCAAAACCCCAACTACTCATGGTCCCTTACATATTGCGGGTTAACCACTTTATTTATTAACTATGACCTATTATAACTAATTATGGTCTTGTCTTTATAATGCAGGTCAACCACTGATAATACTTATGAGCTTTATTTATTAAACAAACTAAGTGTTACTCTTACAATGCTTCTTGGGCCTTTTACATTAACAAAGGGGTTAGGATTAGACCCTAACATACTAGTTTGAGGGTTTTATTGTTATTCTTTAAGGTGTTCAATCAGTTTTGGGTATTGACCTACGTCCCCTTCTATAAGTCTAGGTTATTTATTGTTTTGAGGAATTGGGTTTTTTCAATGTCAGTTAGGATTTCCTTCCATTTGTTTTCATTTTGATATACTGAGTCACCACTTATGTTAGTTAATTTCTCTGAGTGTTGTTGTCACATACCCCCCTTCGCACAATACTACCAAATACCTACTATGCTCCATTGGATCCACGATGTGGACTTTTAGGTTCAATTAATGGACTTAGTTACTACATTCCCAAATCAACCCTTCAACATTTCCTATGCATCCATTAAAACTCTGAGAAAAGAATCAATCATGGGCATTTGACATGATAAGATTATGCATTCGAGTTTCATTCCTTTAATGACTCTACACAACCATTAATGGAAACATTGTCATAAATACAATGTAGCTAGCATTTCCATATATCATGATCATAGTCCTACTGTCATAGTTGAAAGTATTATTGAGATATATCTTGTGCAATACAAATCATAGTGAATAAATAGATAAAACAAACCTCAATGTATGAAATTCACCCCATGATGCATAATTCATAGCATGGATAACCTAAACCGCATGCTATACAATATCAAACTTTGAAAACATAATTATTCATCATACATAATTGTCTCATGCATAAGTATTCATCATCTTAAAAACCGAGATAACACATAAGTTTAAATATGTGACAACATAAAGAGTAAGGAGCCACATACAAAACATCCCAAGAAATTGAAGAAAAATAGATTAGCTGAAGAAAGTCACTTGGAAAACCGAGCACCGCCACCCAACCTAGAACTGACTTCCTCCAATTCACCCTTGAGCCGAGAGTTATTGCCATGGATCAATTGCCTCTTGTTGATATCTTCAATGGGTATTTAATACCCTCCTTCATGATATGGTTTCCATTAGCGGCATCCTGCTTTTATGGATTTTTTTTATCCATTTCCTTGGCTTCTCCCAGAAAAACTTGCCTTTCTCTCCCGCAACGCTTTTCCTCATAAAAGCTTTCCTTTCTCTCCTGCAATTATTTTATGTTTTTCTTAAACTTATCATCTTTCTCTAGCTAAGTAACTTAATGGATATTTATCTCCAAATCCATTAAGCTTATCTATATTTGGATCTAGAAGTCTTATCATGAAAGAATTATCCATTCCCATTCACCAATGGGATTTCATTTGGCAAGAACCTCATCTCTTGGTGTCTTGTTTTCCAAGCGTTTTACATTATCTTTATTTATTTTACAATAAAGTATTTACTTTCATTGTTACACCTTGGACCTAGCTTTTCTTAGCTTAGGTTAATAGAGTGTTACATACAATGGAGGGGTGTTATATAATCCCCACCCCTTAAATTTACACCATCCTCGGTATATTATTGCATATTACAATTTATTTCCTCATTCACAGGTAGTTTTTTCTGAATTTGCAAGTTCCCATGGCCTTGCCGCATGAATCAGATCTTCCAATACATCGATTAAAAAGGATTTATACCAACAATATCCTTCCATTGCTACCTGTAGATTTGTTTCAATCAATTTTGCGAGAGATTTTCAGACGCAAAAACTCAATTTTGTTTACCACATTTAATGTAACAGTACTACTACATGAGTAACTACGGGTTAATGTTTCCCGCCCTCTAACTATGAATTCCTCATTTCCATTTTATTTAAATAATAGGAAGAAATGTATGTTCTTCCAATGCATTTATGTTGTTGCCGAACACTTGCTTCCTGCAGTTTGCCTGCATTAGTCATAACAAGTCAAACTAGCACATTTGAGCAATCCACATCTATAAAATATCATATCAGGTTAGCTCAAACATAACCATCAAAACCATAACCCATATGTAACCATCAATCATTGATCACATAGATCAGGATCATGAATTTCATGCATACAAAACTGAAATTAAATACTAATACTTATCCTTGAATCACTCCTTAGCTTCTACCTTTGTATTTCTTTTGTATGCACTCTAGGTTGGTTGCCACACTAGGAAATCGCCCAATTCCTTCTCCTCAACCATGTGTACCTACACATAGTGTGCGTCACACACATAAAATTATACATGTCATATATCATCATGCAATACATGCATCCATACTAGTACCATATGTACCATTTGTACACATTACCACGTGTACAATTGTATCCAATACCAAATGTGCATAGCATTACCTGCATGACATAGACCTCATCCACATGTTTTCAACCATGTTAGTATTATGCCAAAAATTTCTTGAATTATTCAAATTACCTTTAAGCAAGTATAATCAAACCCTACTTGGTTTGTCGATTGGAGAATAAGGAATTTGATAAACCTGTTCAATTTATGCAACTAGAGCATAAGTAAATAATTTTTATGTCAAAGTATTCAAGTGATTTTATTTACTAATCCTTTTCATACGTCTTGTGGTTGTAGGACAATTTCAACAAAATAGTACCATAGAGGTAATCATGAATACTACAATTTTATCATACCAATAACTTTGAGTTTTGGAATTTAATCAGTCACTAGACAAGGTCTTAATTAACACTGGAATATGACCTTTGTCCCATCATAAAACAAACTTATTGACTATGATAGTTAGTCTATTATGGACTTTAGTATTATACTTGAAGTTTAATGACAACTTTTAGCCTTGTCTTTAAGAAAATAATTGTTATGTTGTCATATTTAAAACCAGACATTGTTATCAATGCAATCTAACAGTGATACAAAATATGCATCTCAGATTGAACGATTGTCAATTAATTTGAATAGATTGCTAGGAATCAATTATCTTTGTACACAACAATATTGATTACCACTTAGCCATTAATGTGGTTGAAGCCTCTTATTGATTTAACAATGATTTGTTGCATAGTTTTTTTTCTTCCTCTCTCTTCATCACCTAGAAATTTTTATATGTAACAGCTGCATGTATTATTTTACTACTAGCATAATATCCTTATAGCAACATACCATAAATTTGTTTATTATTTTGGACAAGTCATGTTCTGAATCTAGTGTACAATTCCTACTAGTCATTAGGTTGCTCTGGATTTCTCTAATGCATCAAGCACCACCATTTATAGTCTGTAAGTATATTTTTTTTCATATAAGTAGAAGCATGTTGATCAATTTTACCTTATCACTTTCCACTAGAAGTACATTTGTAAGATCTTCAATCATTCTATTGGAAGCATCTTCTTGGAAGGTTCTTATTTGTGAGATATTAACATAACCCCATCTATATCTAGATGGATATGCACATCAAGGTTTTGAAGTTTGAGGTTGCATATTTTGAGTTGTAGTAATTTACACATTGGAATTTGAGTGAACTTGAGAATGTGCCCTTAAGCTTAATAGTACCTTTCAACTCTAGGAGTTGCTTTTACGCTCTTGTTATTTTTTTTACACTAGATGTACTTTCGTATGTCAGTCCCATTGACCTACTTATGAAGGTCATAAAATTATTAATGTATAATGTCTTCTTCAACATGTATACAATGAGTTGTATTACATGTGTACATACACTTCACAACTCTGACCCTATTTCAATTTATATGCCCCTTACATCTCTTAGTTATAATTATTGAGATATTGCTTTACTCAAAGAACATGTAGGTTCCAAACTATGCTATTGAATATCTGGATAATAACCTGGTAAGATTATGCTCCCTTCAGTAGTGTATATTTCAAGCATTTTATAATGCCTCAACCAATGAGAAAACTACATTCCAAAATGGATTGCATCATTGCATGTAGATGCACCAGTCAACACAAATATTAAGTTGAAAGACAATTAAAAAAAAATACATAGTCTCATACAATGACCTGTCTTAACGATATTTCATGGGAAACTTCATGAACATATATCATTAAATAAAATCTTTAGAAATTGCTCTAGGATGGAACCCACTTAATTAACCATCAACTTCTGTTAATGTTGATAGTAAGTCATGAACTTCTTTCCTGGTGATTTATATAGTTTGCATTTATATACTTTTATTTTTTATTTTTCCTCATGTTTGCCATGATTTATGGAAGGAAAAACACTTGACACTTTATCTATACCGGTTACCTCCTAAGAGTTCAACGTTTCTTCCATTCATTTTTAATCCTTCCTTAGGATATCTATAAGCATAAACTTTATTCCATTAAGTTGGTCCTTGACTTTCCCAACATTAGTTTTGTTTTATTCCTCGCATTCATACATCTCAAAATTTAATTTTAATATGAGCAATGTAATTTGAGGACAATATGGAAGGAGAGATCTATTAACACACAGTTAAACATAGAAGTCAAACTCTCCTTATCTACCATTACTCCTTTCAACACCATTGTTGGGGAAATTATGTGTTATAATTCCAACATTAAATTATGAATATGAGATCGTAAGACTTAGAGGCGCAAGTGCAGGTAATGCAGGATCAGAGCATCTAACCTAAATTAACACCAAAGTACTATTTATGAATTAAGTACAAAATGCAAATAAACAATTTTAATCTCAATATAAGTAAAGTAAATCAAACAAACTTAATCTCAATGAAAGTAAAACTTAACTACAATGAAACCACACTGATGCATTAACTACAAAATACTCATAAGCTATATATGGAATTCAAACTATGTTCAATGAAAGCATTCATTCAATCACTCTAATGCTAATCAAGACAGAGCATTCTATTCGAAGAACGTGAAAACTAAATAAAAAAGAATGACAATTAAATCTATGCTAAGCTCATGAATATGAAATCTAATTTAAACTAATGAATACGAAATTTAAACTAAGCTCCGAAGTTTCTAATCTACTTTGGCTCAAAAAGGCATTCAAATGCAAAGGCTTATAAACTAATGCTATCTCAAGCAATCGAACTATAAAACTTAGAGCAATCGAAAAAAATGACATGTAAGGAAATTGAAACTCTATTTTCAAATAATTCATCAAATCAAATAGCCTAATTAAACTGGAAGTAAATCTAAGTGACAATTTAAACAAACCAGAACCTCTGTTCCCAATTGAGACTACAGTTGCACTACTTATTCGCAATTGAAATCAAAAGAAACCTAACTACCATTCAAAAGGGAAATCCGACTACTATCTATGATAACGATTTTAAGAAACCTAACTACTATTCGTGAATGAAACAAAGTCAAAACAATTGCATACACACCAAAGTCAAAGGCTTAAATCACAGCAGAACTTCTACATGATCACACAGAATTCGTAAGTCCCGGACTACTAGCGAAATTCAAGAAACTAAATTGTTACACAAATCTCATAGATCTAAAACTACTTAACAAAGCTCGAGAAACCAAACCATTCTTCTCACAAACTCAAAGGAATTTCATAACCCTGCGTGCAATTCCAATGTAAACGATCTTGTATTCATTATACAACACAATCGATTGAGAAACATAATGTTGAAGTATCCATGTACACTATTGAATTTGAAGGGTTGCGGAGTATAAGGTTCGGAATACTATCCAAAATTATATTAATAATTCAAATCAGAACGATTCTCAGTGAATATGTATGATGAGGCTCTTCAGAAGAGACGGTTAACAATTTAATTCGTTGCTCAGTGTCTATGGATTAATCAGGAATGTTTAGTTTGTCAATTTAATCTACAACATCAACATAAAAACTTAGCTACATAATCAATTAAACCATTCAAAAACTAAGCAATCAAATGATATGCTATTTAAAATTAACACAGTAAACTAATCCTAGATCTAGACTAATGATAAACTTGGTTACAGGGGTGGTGGGCCCTTGCCAAACCTGGAGCAAGTTAAACTAACTCAGTAAAACGAAATTCAAAATGCAACCATAATTACTTACTGTAGAAGAATTTTGGAACTGAATTAGATCAAAGCTTAAACATTGACATACATGGTTTGGACTCTCAAAAATAACATAAGTTTTCAAAATCAATGAGTTTGGAACATTACATCACCATCATTACTCGGCAGTCCCCCAAATTCAAACTCATTGGGCCTTTAAGAAGACAATCATTGGATACTAGGTTTAACTAACTATCTCTTCACATAGAAAATTGTTGATCGATGACTATCACAAGCTGTATAATATCTCATAAGATCAATCTTGAATCAATTGCACATGACTCAATTACACTTTGGTTGGTTACGTTTGACTTAAAAACCCACTTTCTATCCTCAGTCATAGGGATATTGGTGTATGATATGCTAGAAGATCCCATAAACCACTTATTGTTCCACCAAAAGAAGTTGTTGATCATTGATTGCCAACTTAAGTACAAAATTGTATATGAATTTTTAAGTACAGAATGACAATGACACTTAAATGATGAAGTGTCCACCTCCTCATGCTTTAACAAAATGTTTAGCTTGTCATTCACCTACCAACAATCTCCATAGCTACAAGTCCACTAAAATAGATAGTTAGAGATGGCGTAATAAGTATGATCCTATAATATATCCAAACTTAACCAAAAACATCGAAATAATGCTAAGTAGAATGCCTTTACCTCTAGTCATATGATGATGGGGTTTTAGAAGTAAATGGTATAGTATAGAAGGTAAAAGAAGTACAATATAAGTAAAAAAGAGTGAAAATGTAGGTGAAAAGGGTAATGAAATGGGGACAAAATTGGCTCCAACATCCCCCCATGCCTGTACGAATGCATGCCCTCATGCATCAATTGCAAATTCGCCAAAAAGGACAGTGTAAGAGAGGCCTCTAGTTAAATTCCTATTGGCTTAACCAGAACTTCTAAACCATGACTAACTGGGACTAAGCACTTTTTAAACTGTAGGGCCAATTCCTGAGCATCGAGTTTCTTTGTGGGTTTAAGTCAGGATGACTTCCACCGAAGTAGCAACTTATTCTTTCATTTTAGCACATCATTTTGGGAGATTAGAGAGTGGTTAGTGTAGGGCTAGGCTTCTGTAGGAGGGGTAGGTCCCAGTGTAGAGCTAGGCTTAGACTTGGAGCTCTGAGGAATCTCTTCCTTCATATACTTTGATTTCAGACTAATAAGCCTCTATCGTCCCTTAAACTACATCCCTTCCCCAGGAAAATTCTCAATGATGAATTCCTCCCAAGACTTACTCCTTTTACTCAATTTGGCCACTATGATCATCTTGATTAAACTATGGTGATAGATGGAAGTTTCAGGGTTCTTACTCTTGGATTAGACACCTCGAGCCATCTTATATAAACTCAACCGTAAGAAATGAGGAATATTAATTCTACAGTCCTCAGAGAAATGTGATAACAGCCAAATATGATAAAGAAAAATGATTGCATACCTTCCTTCACATGTACTAAACCTTTGGAGAATGGTGACCTGGGGGTGCCATTTTTCCTCTAAACAACTGTGCAATACCCACTTGGACCAACTAAGTGTCTCATATGCTAGTTTAAGAAACTTCACACAACCTAATACATTCATTTTCCCACCTTTGAATAATGGCTCACCTGTGGAAGGCAACCCTATAGCCTTACTAATAGACTCCTCGGTGACCTTAAATTTCAAATTCTCGACCTTCACATTTTCCCCATCAAAGCTCTACGCAAAAACTGCTACAACTCTATCATTAAACCCTTGGAATTTCTGGAGAAAATTCATCCACCCTCTGTCTTATAGTATCTCCTTACACGCCCATACTCTAGTCTTTGTGTAACTTTCCCAGAAGTAGGTTCATGCCTGTCGACCCCCATGCCGATGCAAAGCTAGGTTTCCTGAACTTGTAGTTGTAAGAACAATTTCACAATCGACTACCCAGTATCAAAAGATCACAGTGTTTTTTGCCTTGACCTTATGAACTTTATAAAAAAAATTCTCCAATGCTCAATCTGATAGCCTACACCATGCTCTGTGGGAATGGGCGAATGGGCAAAGGTGAGGTACCAAGCATTAGGTATCATGATGGTCGCTCACTCAATCATCATTTGAATTGATAGAGAAATAAATCATCAAGGGTGAATGAGGGATTTACATGCATGATCATGATTAGGAAGGGAGTGGGGGTAAGAAGGGATTGATAATCATGGGAAGGAGCGATATTATGGGAAAGACAATATGGTAAGTAATAGAGGTAACACATTTACATAACATACAATCAAATGTTTATGATCTAGCCTAGATAAATCACAGCTACATACCTTTAATTCTAACTTATAATAATTTGGAGCTCGAAGTTTGAAAAATCATGCTAAGCCTGACTTGGAACAATGGAAAAATAAAAGTCATGAAAAATGATGTCTCTTTATTGTTGATGTGCCTGATGCTACAAAATGAAGCAGAGGATGAACTGGATGGAGCTGATGTGAGTACTGATCTGATCTACTAAAGAAGGTTGAAGGATGAACTAAAGGTCCCCTTCTCTCCCATGCTTGAGGAGTTGTATGTCCCCATAGGTGACTGTTGCTGCAAATGACAATCAGAATCTGATACAAAAATATATGTTGAGATCTCAAAACCATATAGTCTTCAACCGCTACACACCCGTGTGAAATCTTGCATATGTGAATAAATGGTGTCGATGTTGAACATAAGAAATAATCATTGGATTACCGACCATTGAGGAAGTCGTTAACCAATGCGAGATATCCCACCTTTGATGTCAATGGGAATCAAGGCACTAGGTACATTCTACTAGCCATGAATGGATTTATCGAAGTCGAATGGACTGTAGAATTCATGCACCAAGAAACATTGATGTATTTTCTTAGTAGATGACAAGGATACCTTCCATTAAGGCATGCAGGCCCACAAGTACCTTATCTAACCCTAAAATTGGCTGCAGATAATTTGTTGATGTCGATGGGACAAGGTTTGTTGGCAGGTGGGCCTTAAGGGATCCCACATCAACCAACATGAGTACAAGATATAATGACTTGAAATATACATAATTTGAAGAAATCATACAAATTTACAAACTTTAATGGGAACCTAGCTCGCTAGTTACCCGGTTTTCAAGTAAAGTCCCTGCCCAGATGTGCCAGACAAGCTAGTTTTCACAAAAGGACTTGTTTTTCTCTTTACTATTTTCATTTATTTATTTACAATACTAACTTTCCTACTATGCTGGAGAAAGGATGTCCTCCTTCAAGTGAAAGATAACTTCCAATGAAGCCATGTGTGGATCAGGTACAAAGATACATTCCTGCCCAGATTTAACACATAAACTTTAGAATGTACATGAGCATGAAAAATCAATAGTTTTAAGAGATGTGATATAAATAATACTTGAAGATTAGAGTGATACTTTGATTAGATTATGATCTAGAACCAATGCTCGATGTAATCCTAATGGTATTGTTCCATTTCTTCATTTGAACCACTCTGAAAGTCCTCCTTGGCCATGCCAAGAAAACTTGGATAATTGGTCTTAGGAATGCATACAAGGCTTGTTGTTGGTCATGGTGAAAGTTCTTCGATCTCAGGTTCAGCTAGATGCTCCCCATCAGATTCGGTAGATGATTGATTGATCTCCTTGGTAGATAGGAAAGAGGAATCAAGGGAGATTTCCAAATCCTTTTCTAG
This sequence comes from Pinus taeda, assembly GCA_000404065.3. NCBI lineage: Eukaryota > Viridiplantae > Streptophyta > Pinopsida > Pinales > Pinaceae > Pinus > Pinus taeda. The sequence continues at coordinate 131,917 of APFE031050293.1, forward strand.
TTGTAGAGAGATATATAATTTCCTGAATGTGGTCAGGATGAATTCTTCCTGAGAGGCAGATATCCCAGCTACTGCTAGGATTTGAGAAAGTACTTTGAGGGACATTCTTCAAGCTTCTCAATCATTCTTGAATTTCTCCTGCTGATTGATGATCCCTGTCTCATAACATGGATTAGCACAAAGGGGTTCTTACAATAACCCAACAACGTTTTATCTTGAAAGAGCTTGAAATTTTAATCTAAATGAATTAAATATTGCTAATTGCAATAAAACTTACCAAATTTGAAATCCTCTCTTACTTGGACAACCAGATTTTTGAGTGACCCAAAAAAGAGAGGATGAATGGCTCTTCACTTACATCTTACCATCATCTTCGCCCTCTATTTTCTCTACAACTAAGATCACAATGAAAAATTGTGAAAAAAAAAACTATGCTCTAATTATTTTAGCACCTCCCCAATGACGACAGCAAAAATGTTGGGGAAATTATATGTGTTATAATTCCAACATTAAATTATCAATCCAGGGTCGTAAGACTTAGAGGCGTAAGCACGCAAGTAACACAGGATCGGAGCATCTAACCTAAATTAACATCAAAGTCTTATTTCTGAATTAAGTACATAATGGAAATAAACAATTTTTATCTCAATATAAGTAAATCAATCAAACTTAATCTCAATGCAAGTAAAACTTAATTGCAATGAAACCACACTGATGCAATAACTACAAAATACTCATAAGCTATCTATGGAATTCAACCTATGTTCAATGAAAGCATTCATTTAATCACTCTAATGCTAATCAAGACAAAGCATTTTATTCTAAGAACATGAACACTAAATCTATGTTAAGCTAATGAATATGAAATCTAATTTAAACTAATGAATCTGAAATCTAAACAAAGCTCATGAGTTTCTCATCTACTTTGGCTCAAAAAGACATTCAAATGCAAAGGCTTCTAAATGAACGCTATCTCAAGCAATCGAATTATAAAACTCGGAGAAATCGAAGAAAATGACATGTAAGGAAATTGAAACTCTATTGTCAAATAATTCATCAAATCAACTACCCTAATCAAACTGGAAGGAAATCTAAGTGATAATTTAAACAAAATAGAACCTTCGTTCCCAATTGAGACTAAAGTTGCACTACTTATTCACAATAGAAATCGAAAGAAACCTAACTATTGTTCAAAAGGGAAATCTAACTATTATCTATGATAACAATTTTAAGAAACCTAACTACTTTTCATGAATGAAACAAAGTCAAAATGATTGCATACACACCAAATTTGAAGGCTTAAATTGCAGTAGAACTTTTACAAGATTACAAAGTATTCGTAAGTCTGAGACTACTGGCGAAATTCAAGAAACTAAATTGTTACAAAAATCTTATAGATCTAAAATTATTGAACAGAGCTCAATAAACCAAACCATTCTTCTCACAAAACTCAAACGAATTTCATAACCCTGCACGCAATTCCAATGTAAACAATCTTGTATTCATTATACGACACAATCGATTGAGAAACATAATGTTGAAGTATCCCTGTACACTATTGAAATCGAAGGGTTGTAGAGTATAAGGTTTGGAATACTATCCAAAATTATATTAATAATACAAATCAGAACGATTCACAACACATATGTATGATGAGGCTCTTCAGAAGAGACGGTTAACAATTTAATTCATTGCTCAATGTCTATGTTAGGCCCCTATACTACTAGTGTAAACCCTTATTGTTATTGGTACACCCACTTATTATATTGATGTACCCATGTAGTGCCCATATTGTTACTATTGTGCCCCATAGAAGCCCACTATTG
>APFE031050293.1:135898-150122 GCA_000404065.3 Pinus taeda
CCTATATATAGAAAGGAGGTCTTTTCATTTGTATCATCGAAGAATTGTTCATTTATGTAATGTAAAGGAGGTTTCCCCCTCGAGGAGGCTGAATTCTAAGGCGTTGACCTATCTTTTCTATCTTTTTGTGAGCTGGTTTCATAACAATATATGGATTATTTAGGAAATTTTAGTTTTGTCAATTTAATCAATAGGATTGAAACAAAAATTTAGGTACGGAATAAATTAAACCATTCGAAAACTAAACAATCACACAATATGATATGTAAAATTAACACAGTAAACAATCCTAGATCTAGGCTAACAATAAACTTGGTTCCAGGGGTGGTGGGCCCTTGCCACACCTAGAGCAAGTTAAATTAACTCAGTAAAACGAAATTCAAAACACAACCATAATTACTTATAGTAGAACAATGTTGGTACTGAATTAGATCAAAGCTTAAACGTTGACATACATAGTCTATACTCTCAAAAATAACATAAGTTTTCAAAATCAATGAGTCTGGAACATTACATCACCGTCATTACTCAACAGTCCCCCAAATTCAAACTCATTGGGCCTTTAAGAAAACAGTCGATGGATACTAGGTTTAACTACATATCTATTAACATAGAAAATTGTTGATTGATGACTGTCATGGGCTGTATAATAGCTCATAAGATCAATCCTGAATCACTTGCGCATGACTCAATTAGATTTCAGTTGGTTGCGTTTGACTTAAAAACCACTTTCTATCCTCGGCCATAGGGATATCGGTGTATGATTTGCCAGAAGATCCCATAAACTGCTTACTATTCCACCAAAAGAAGTTGTCGATCATTGACTGCTAGTTTAAGTGCAAAATTGTAAATGAAGTTTTAAGTACAGAATGACAGTGACACTTAAACGATGAAGTGTCCACCTCCTCATGCTTTGACCAGATGTTTAGCTTTCCATTCACCTTCCAACAATCTCTATAGCTACGAGTCTAATAAAATAGATAGTTAGAGATGGCCAGATAAGTATGATCCTATAATCTATCCAAACTTAACCAAACAAATAGAAATAATGATAAGTACAATGCCTTTACCTCTTGTCATGTGATAATGGGGTTTTGGAAGTAAATGGTATAATATAGAAGGTAAAAGAAGTACAATACAGGTAAAAAGAGTGAAAATGTAGGTGAAAAGAGTAATGAAATGGGGACAAAAATGGGCTCCAATAACCATATACTTTACAATTGTTACAAATTTGTTCATTCCTCCTGCTCTACTATGAGCACTTAAAACTATGCAATTATCTTAGACCAATTTCAGATCATGGTAGATAGTCTTTGTGCCCTCACAAGAGCATTCCATAATAACTTAAGTTTTGAAAAACTTCTATGACATATAATAAGTAGAATTTTAATCTTCACATCATTCAATAAGTAGGAACAATAAAAAGTAACCAGCTCATGGTTGACCATTTCTACTTATTAAAAATAATCAACATGTTAGTTGTTTGTTATTTCTTTGCATTACTTTTTACTCCACCACAATTTAACATTGAAGGATTATTTGTTCCGGCGTAGCCTTTCAAGGTTTCTCCTCCCTGCAGTGATATTATAGCTATCCAAAGACTTGCGAAATTCAATATAAGTGCAAGGATTAAATCCAACCTTGTTCATTTATATAGACACTCACTTAAAAATTTACTTAATGAATTATAATATAGATATAGTTTGATATTTGAGATTTATTGTATCTATCAAGAATCAAATACACCACATATTTTGAATCTCTAAATATATTGTAAATATCCAACTTTGTTTATTCCTCAAGCTCGATTATGAATATCTAGCATCTTAAATCAGTTTTTAACTCATGTTAATTTGTGAGAATTTTGATCCATCCATGCATGTAAGCTACTAATGCATCTCATTGTAACCACACAAATGATCCTTACATGCAAGCCATACATATATGTAAGCATAGGCATGTAATCACATCATGAGTATCCCCTTCAATCATAATTTAAATTTGCAACTTCAAAGGTAAAATATTCATATTCTTCCCTTTTATGCATAAAACAAAATAACTCATATAAATTGTACACACTCTTCTATGTAGTTTGTTTTCGCACACAGTGTCTACATGTCATTTAATATGGTAATGTTAGCTTGAAATAATTATGCATAATAATATGAAACAATATCCTTATCATCAAGGAAATTGCAATTAAGAAAATTGTGGCATATATGTTGACGAGTTTATACATGTTTTGATGTTTTTCACACAATAACAAAATAAAACATGTGTCACGCAGTCCTAATCCAATAGGTATTTTCCATTAATGGTGACACACACACACACACACACACACACACATATATCAAGCTCGACTAAAATTTGGTCTATCATGTGTAATGTGTCGTACATCAATTTTTAAACCATGATAAATAATGAAAATTTATGTCATCACTAATTTGTTAGATGACATGTTTACTTTTGAGATCGGTGGTACATCTTCAAATTTGTATAGACAAACATACAATCCTTTCATTAGGAAGAGTAATTACTGAGATTTATATTATCAATTTTACTTGTTTGACTCCTTTTAAGTTTGGAATCATATAATGGAATACTCACTGGGTTAGTACATTGTACTGCAGATGGCGTTTGGAAAAGTAAAGTTCCAGCTGTGGGATGGAGATATTGATGGCACTACAAACGTAGCGGCCCTCCATAGTGAGGTTGTCCATAGAGAAGATGTGGGCCCTTCATAGTTCTTCTTCGTGGACCAATGAGACTGAGCCCAGTGCTAATTGTTTCTCCTTCCAACCTGCAATTAGTTAGGAATGCCAGTGAGCAAGGAGAGTGTCAACTGGACGTTGATGGAACGGTTGGTGTGATGGAAGTGTCGACTACAAGCACAAGGATGATGGTCAACACAACAAGAAATTAACACTAAGATCCACTCCCCCAACACTACACAATAACTCTCTATTGAGTGAAATAAGGTCATTTTTACACTACATATATACTTCGTAGTTCATATTCCTTGTAATTATTAAATTTACTACTCCCTTAAATGAATACGATTTACATTAATTCCTCTATAGAAAATATCTTAAAAAATAAATTTAAGACCAATCCATATGACACTGAAAAGTCCAATTTGTAGTTTTTGTACGCACCTTGTATATATCCGTCAAACTTCATTTAATCGACTACTTAATAATCAATATGTGGAATGATCTGGAAACAATATCATCATGGGACTTTAGAGAAACGAAATTTTAACAAGGGTTAGAAATTCTATAGGTTCTACCAGGGCATGTGAAGCACACAACGTCTGCTGGAATAAGCCATTCAGTTGATAATAGGGTGTAGTCAATTCATTGGCCACATCGCCCACGTTCCCATCATGGTGGCTACGCTCATTGCCAAACATTCCTCCAATTGTAGGCTGATAGAACGCTTCGACATGCAGGCGAGCTATATCTTTACTTAAACCACATTATATCCATTTGATTATGGTTGGACCCATATCCATCTCTTTGTATCAGTGGAACATACTCCTTGCTATAGAAGATTCGAATGGGTTTTTTAACAAAACAAATTTTCTACACGGTTTCCTTACCAAGAAGGTAAAACTCGTAAAACCCTAGGTCGATAAACTTAGACCCCATAACGTAATGGCTACAAGCGATATTTAAAATGATCTTGACAATATCAATTATGTGTTGCCTCTGTCTACAACACAAATATACAACAGAGTTATCAAAAAATTGGATAACCATTATCCAACAAGTACTCTTCTTATGGAAACATCTCTAGCTCAGTGGATAAGGTGAGCAAACAGAGTGATATTGAAAAGAAAAAAGGAAACATCAATCTTACCGATCCAATTTCATGCGACCTCCATGCTCTAAATTTACAATGGAAAGGAAAAATATAGTTACGAGTACATTGCCAATGGGATAAACATTATCCAACTGGCTGCTTTTAAGGAAACTCAATCAACAAATGCGCATGAACGTTTCCGGATCAGTGGATAAAGTAAGAAGGAAAAAGGGCTTTGTGGATCGAAAGGGAACAATCGTCCTTAAGGTGATTTTTTTTTACCATCTAGTTAGAAAGGTGTGCTTGTGCTTTAAATCACACGCTTTCAAAAGATGCCATATGCCCAAAGCTCACTGACGCGGTTTTGAAAAACTCTGAAAGCATTAATTCCATTCAAACAAAAGGTGAAAAGAACAATCAATTGGTAGTACCATTATGTCTCTCTGGTGTGTCATAGCCTCCCCTCATTCGAGCTAGTGTTACTTGACACCACTTCGATTCAATCTATCATAACCATCGTAGAGGTTCAGGACCCTTTTATACCTCCAAAAATTGAATATATCATTTATAATAACACTTTTATGTAATATGTCACAAGCGTTGTTAGGTGCTATATTGCTAGTATTTGTTATGTGTTATATTGTTATTGTTATTGTTGTCCATGCTTGCAGTAGCACATGATAAAAACCAATAAATTGATTCCCAATTAATTTTCAATTTTTCTAGGACATAGGAAACCAAATTTTAATTTTTGTGGATGCTAATTCTTAGGACTTACAACTCATTCGTATCTTATAGAGGTGGATTGGCCCATAGGCCGCAATATTTGAACTTAGAGCTCTGATACCATTTGTCACATACCCCCTTTGGCACAATACTACCAACTACCTACTATGCTCCATTAGATCCACAATGTGGAATTTTAGGTTCAATTAATGGACTTAGTTACTACATTCCCAAATAAACCCTTCAACATTTACTATGCATACATTACAACTCTGAGAAAAGAATCAATCATGTGCATTCGAAATGATATGATTATGCATTCGAGTTTCATTCCTTTGATGACTCTACACAAGCTAAACGTTGTCATAAATACATTGTAGCTAGCATTTCCATATATCATGATCATAGTCCTACTATCATAGTTGAAAGTATTACTGAGATATATCTCATGTAATATGAATCATAGTGAATAAATAGTCAAAACGAGCCTCAATGTATGAAATTCACCCCATGATGCATAATGCATAGCATAGATAACCTGAACCACAGGCTATACAATTTCAAACCTTAAAAACATAATTATTCATCATACATATTTGTCTCATGCATAAGTATTCATCATCTTAAAAACTGGGATAGCACATAAGTTTAAAGATGTCACGACATAAAGAGTAAGGAACCACATGCAAAACATCCCAATCAATTGAAGCAAACTAGATTAGTTGAAGAAAGTCACTTGGAAAACTAAGCATCGCCACCTTGTTGAAAATAGCAACAAGAAATGCTAAAAATAGAAGTGCTAAAAATAGCACTGTTATAAATAGCATTTCAGAATACATTCCAATTTTAGTTAGTACCTAAACTAAAATTGAGAATTAAAATTCAAATTTGATCTTAGCAGCAGTTTGTAAAATAATTAATTAATTCATCTTGAGTTAATTAGTTGTAGAAAATCAAACATGAAGTCTATGTGAAGACATGCAACAGTTTCCCCATTGATTGAGGAAGTTATCCCTTGATTAAGGAGATCATGATGAGTTGTACTTTGAGTTGTAATTAGTTAGCTCAGTTAACTGAGTTAAGTCCAACTAGATTAGTTCCAACAGTTTGAGAAACTGATTGTGAGTTCAGTTAGTTAATGCATGCATGCATGTAACTATTGCACTTCAGATAACTGAATATTCTCTCATAAATAACTCATGCATGTTAGTTCAGTCAGAGACCCAGTTGAGATAAGATGATGGGACAATGTAATATTAGTTGCAGGAATATTCCATTGAGGATATCTCTTGCATGCAGAAGGAATTCATCCCTTGGAGATTGCGCAGTTACTTCTGAGTTTGGTGAGTTGTGTGAGAGGTAAATTCACACAGGTGGTAGCCAGAGGACCCAAGAGAATCTGCGCAAGGAAATATGAAGCTTGGAGGACTGGAGGAACGCATATGTTGCGTCTATTCAGTCTATGAGCAACATTGAGGGATTGTACTAAGCGTTGGATAGCTTGTGAGCTAAAGTTTTGTGTAATCCAGACATATTTCCACTTATATGATAATACAAAGATCGAGGTTTTTAGCTAATGCTTTCCCCAGACTATTCTTCTATGTTCATGTGTGATTGATTTCTCATTCTTTGTTATATGTGTTCTATTTGATCTTGCTCAAAATCGATTAAGCTGCCGCAAGTTTGTTTGTAGAAGTAGATCAAGTATTTGTCTTTAATATATTGCATTATTCGGTGATCTACAATGGGAAATTCTACATGGTATCTGTTGGATTGTTGGGGCCTGAAGTAGGTTCATAAGTGATTTAGCCAAACAAATCCCAAAACTACAGGCCCTTTCGGCAACAGTCTGTAGAGCATGGACTGAGGTCTCAACCGAGTTAGTATGGGAGGGTGCTGGAACCAGGTTTCTGCACCCTAGGGATGTCTTGATGAAGGCTGGGAAGTTCGTGAACCAATCCTACATGCTTGCGCTGCTTCGTGCAACCATCTAATCTTCATGTAGCTCTGTAAAGAGCGCGAAGAGGCACTGTCTAGATCCCTTGTCCTTACTGTGTTATTATTATAGATCTAAATTAATTTTGTGGGCCCAATATTCTCATCAATTATCCAACATTTATAACAAGTGCGCACAATCATAAACTATAAAGAGATGCATAAGAATATAACAGAGGCATAAACACACATATCTACGAGCATATGCACAATATTTTAGAATCAACTTATCTTTTATTAATCCTCTGTTCCAATACAATCCCAACTCTGCCCTGCACACTCAGTTGCAGGGGTCCATGCACATAGTTGTGGATTTTACCAGGCCTCTGCACACAAAACTGTAGAGCCTCTTCCTATTCCTACTACAACCCAAAACTCGGACTTACAGACCCAGAGTGAATTCCTTATTCAAACACCCATAACACTTAAGATCAAGACTAACCAAAAACTAACTTCTACACTTAGAGCCTCGCTTTATTTATACATTCCCATGGTCCGCGGAATATGGGTAGGTCGACACATTCTATATTAAATTACAATATTTTAGGGCAGACAACCCTAGACTCTCATGCTTTGTGCCCGCATTTTGTGGGGTCTTTACCTTAAATTGACCAAAACTCGGCTTTAAGCCCCAAAAACCTACTATGGGGGGATCTGTTGCCCAACAAGCCCCCAACACAATCATCGTGACTCGTCCCGAGTCACTCGGCTGGTGCGGTGATCTTTGCTTGGAGTCCATCTAGCAACTTCTTCGCTTTGCTAACATCTGCCACACATTCCTCCGTTGTTCACTGTAGCAATTGTGCACGACTCTTCGATGCATCGTTGTCAGAGGCACCTCCTTGCCTTAGCACATATGTATCCTGCATCTGGGCCAGCTTCCCCTCGATCATGGCGGTGACCGTGAATGCTTCCTCGAGCGAAGGCTAGATGCATACTTTAAGCCCTGCTTCTTTCTGGTGTGCAGTGTCCATCTGTTCCTTCAGAGCCTGGGTCTCCCTCATCTTGGCCAATCGCTGAGTAAGGGTGACCATTTGTGCAATCCCCCAGACATTGTCATAAGCCTGCTACAACTCCCGCGTTTCTGTCTCTAACTACTGTAGTGTTGGGTCTTCTTGCAGTGAAGTGAGAATGAAGAGGGAATTATCCAACAATCCCGTGCAGTCTTGTACAACGTGCTCTATCACTTCCAACCCCAATTGAATGGTGTGGTGCCATTTCGCTTTGACTTCCGAGGGTGTAGAGGGTTGCGCCTTCAGTCGTAGCTCCACGATCTGCAAGTTCAGCTCCAACTAAACCTTCGTGGCCTCCTCCTGGGTCTTGCGGACTCCAGCTGCTAGTTGGTGAATCTTTTCCGCAGTGGGGAGTGTCGACGACATGGCTAACTCCGGTATGCTGCTACAGGCCTCCTCCAAAACCTGTTCTAATCCTTGGTTTTGGGTGATTAGGTTGTCACGCTGCAGGTTGAGTTGTTCTAAATTTAACTTTTGCTCGCTCAAGACTTGGAGGGTGCGACCCTCCTTGGCGCGAAGCTCAGCAGTTACCTAATCCTACAACTAGTATAGGGTTTCTTTGGGAAGGGCGGCCAAATTCAACCCCCAACCCCTCATGTCACCCTCGGCTTCTACTAAGACTGTGCCTTCTGGTAACACTAAAGTGTTTATTGTGCGGGCGCGCAACATTTGCTCAGCTTCAGATGCACCTTGCAAGGTGTGGTGTCATCATTCTTGGGGGTCGCACCTGTAATGCCTGCAACTATGCTCTGAGCACCCCAAACACAGTTGTTTGCTCCGTCATTAATTATTCAAGAGCATCCTTAATGACATCACGAACTAGTTCACCACTATCAAGAAGGTCTCCCTCAGAGGTCTTTGTTGCCTTTGTCTTTTTCCGTGCGGTTGGCTTCTCCTGGACGTGCAACCTCTTGAGTTGGGTCGATTTTGGTGTAGGGTCCGTGCATTCCTCTGTCTCAGCCTCCCCCTATATGTCCTTATCTGTGGACGTTTCCTTACCTTCCTCGGTTTCTTCGATGGGCACAGTTGTGGTTTCTGCCGTCTGCGCTGTCGCTGCTGCCTCAACCACCTTCCACTGCGTGGTCGCTTCCTGTTCCTGGGGCTTTCTCTCCACCAGCTTTGCGATGCGCAACTTGGTCTCCTTCTTCCGCTACTGTGCTACGATATTTTCTAGTTCTGCCAAGTCCGGGGCACACCACTTGGAGACCATGACGCCACCACATCAAATATTGCATCATCTGTTGCAATGAATGACAGTTTTACCCACGTTCAGGCTGGATTCTTGCATGCGTGGATATACAAGTTATGCATGTCCACCTTGAACTTTGTCGAGCTTTTCAAATTGTTATATATGGTAGGGGACAAGCACAACCTATGGTTGATCCATGTTTGGATGCTTGCCTCCATGAACACCCAGAACACCTTTATTTCGCAAATCCTTGTCGCATATTTCGTAGCCCAGAGTGAGGTGTACCTCATGGCCTCAGGCAGGTTCCTCTCAATGGTGGGAAAGTGGCTATCCTCTAGCAGCTCCCCTACAACCAACATGATGGATAAGAGAAACCACACATAGTGGAAGGTCTTACCCTACTCCTGGGCCTCCCTACAATTTGTCAAAAACTCATCGCAGAGAAATTGCGCCCAGTTGAACTGGACCCCCTCTGCGCACTACTCTACCAATGTATTTACATATGCTGGCACTTCGTCTGCGCGGTGTTTCCTCATTAGCTTGCGGGCCAGCAACTGGGTGGCTATGCGCACACCTTGGTCCTTGATTCTTGTTATTACATACCCTCGCTTCCTTTTCTCCAGCTTATATTTGGCCTTCATAGCTTCAGCAAGGGCCAAGTCACTGCTCTTTCCTGCTATGGTTGCGGGATTGTTTCCTTTGATGGGCAGCTGGGAAATTTGGTGAATTGAGTTGGCCGTTATGGGAATCGGCTCCTCCAACCAAAGATACCCATCATGTACTAGGCACAACAGCTGCTAGATGACAAAAATTGTGATGGGTGCATGGTGGTAGTGTGGTATCCACCACCGATGGAGTAACCTAGCCTTCTCCACACCGCGTAACCATTTCTGCTGCAGTAATTTCTCCACGGCCAATTGTGGGAACTTCTCACTATCTGCAAGGTCCCAGTCTTCGAACTTTATATTAGGTAACCATCCCAAAGGCAGACCTTCAAACCTAATTTCATCCGGAAGAAGCGGGGACTGGAGCACACTCTTCATGGCCTCCAGGTCCTTTGGTATCTTGGCTGTCCCCTTCCACAGGGGGATGTAGGGGGGTAACTTTATCGCCGAATGTACTTGGAAGGCATTCTCCACCTCATCGTCCTGTGCTTCAATTTGGGCGATCAGGGCTTGCAAATCTTCCTCCTCCTCATCTGTTTCAAAGGTGACAGTTTTTCCCTTCTCTACCATTGATAATTTACTAAACCGTGGGTTCTGTGGTGATACCGGACTAGCCCCATTGTCTGCTTGTATTTCTGTGGTCGCGGCATGTGTGGGGACTTTGGAACATCTGATGCAGCTGCCACCTCTCTAAGCTCCTCCTGGGTCACACGGGGCTCTGGGGTAACTTTTGCAAATCGCACTCTAGTTCTCACAGTTGTCATCATTTCTACACTAGATCCATTCGGTCGCGTACTCATGGGTGGTGAGGTAGCTTAGTGCTCAATGCTCTGTACTGGATCAAATATTAAATAACCAAGTGTTGCCTTGAGGCTACCCCAAGGGATTTTATAATATCGTTTGAATTTGAATTTGACCATTCCCTTCACTTCTGAGTCATTAATACCTTCTTGGAAGCAGATCGTCCCGAATCTAGCTCTTAATTCTGGCCTTAATGGCCTGCCGCCTGCTCCTTTCTACCTTAAATTGGACCTCTTATCATGAACAGTGACATCAATGGTCACCTTCCAGCCTACCCACGTAGCAGTGCAACCCCTTATGTGTGACTGCGACCCTTGTGACATACTGATCATGTGGGTAACCTCCTTCCCGCATAGATCTCCTACAAACTTGTTTATAGTCCCGTGCTCTCTTTCAACTGCTTGGAGCACTGAGACTGTGCTTCCTACAGATAGTCAGGTGGCCCACCCCCGGTGCGAGGCTTTAATTTTCCTGCTAGCCCGGGCCGCAGGCACCCTTCAACTATCCTTGCGTTTGTTAGTGCGTCACGTTCTTCTTTGTATGGTACGCTCCCCTCTTTAGTAAGGTGTAGTTGATCCAAAATTGATCGTAAAACCCTTTAAGTCTTCAAAAATAAAAACTATCACAAAAGGAAAACCTTCACAAAATGGCAGAAAAGACTATCGAGAGCGAAAAACATGAAGAAATAGTGGAAAACAGGCATATCGGAGGTCAAAGGGACGATGCACAGGAGCTGTCGGATTTGGCCGATCAACAGTCCAGATCCAATCGACATATTGCAATTGGCGGAGGCTATTGGAGGCTATCGAAGGCTATTGAAGGCTACCATATGAAATATGCGATAGCGATCAGTGCGGGTCAACAAGGACTGTCGATCATGCGTGCAGATCGATGGCCCAGGTTACATTACAATATCGCAATCAGCATATTACAAAGGAGCGCTTACAAACGGCCCGAGGTCTATGTGATATGCAATTGCAATCAATTGCATCGTAATATCACATCAAAGTAACACAATGAAGTGGGGCTGATATAAATATGACTCACGATAGTCGAACTCGATGGGGTTATAGATGATATTTAACATATTTTGAGATTCGAAAAACAACATTTTTCTATGCATTTTGCATTCTCGCCAAATAAACAAAATACAAAGTGAATACGCCTGATTAGATGAATCTGGACCCAAAAGGGTTTATACATGCAGATATATATATATATAATATATATAGTATATATTATATATATATAATGATAATAATGTACTATATATTTTGAGTTCCATAATGAGTGGGATTTTGGGCGGGCCTTAGGCGTTGAGTGGTATTGGATGGGCTCCCCCCGATCCCATCCACTGGTCGACACGTGGCTAGGCGCCGGAGAGAGAAAACCACCCTTTTTGGGCGGTTAATACCCGTACGCATAAGCCATCCGAAATGAATCTCAACCATTGGATCAAGATCACTCAGACCAACGGTGGACATGCGATAGCGATATAAAGGCAGACTCAATGGAGTTATAAGGTGGAATTGATAATATTTCAGATCCGATAGACTGCATTTGGGTGAATTTTCCCATGTTTTAGAGTATTTCTCTGTGTAAATAGATAACGATCATTTTTGGGATTTCAAAGGCGCAATGGTCCCTTCCGTTATAGAACAGGTGGCCACCATCCATGAAGGCATTTACCAATGATTGCTAACGCTCAGAGGGGGATTTGAGTAGACAAAGGCTGGGAGTTAGAGAGCCCAGAAGAGGAAATGAACAGACAACGCCGATTGCCTTAAAAGCTAGAGAATCATAGAGATAGAGGCAAGTAATGTTGAGACAGATAGAAGACAAAGATAGAAAGCGAGAGGGAGAGTCTGTGTACTCAGTAAGACTTGAGGGATTCAAGCAAACCCCTATTATTTGTTCCTGTTATGTTGAGACTCAATTTGAGCTCACATTTTGTAAAACTCTGCTCTTTAAGACATAATAGAGAGGTCACCACTGAAGGTTGGACCAGGAGACATAGCCCATGAGTTTTGGGTGAACTCCATAATAAACTTGCTGTGTTATGTGTGTTTGTCTATTATGTTTCTTTAACTGCTTCACTGTCTATATTATTCACAATCTTATCGATCTGTTGCATAAGTAATGTAGGCAAATCCATGCACATGAGTCTGTAATACCTTAATATTAGTCTAAGATCTCATTTTCAGATCAAGTGGTATCAGAGCTTTAGGTTTTCTAAGGTTAGACAAGCTTGTGCTGGATTGTTGAATGTTTACTAGGTCAAAGCTCAAACAGAGAAAAGGAGAACTTGTTGAGGCCATATCCATTAGGTTGGGCATGTGATAAAGCAAAGCTACAGGTGACTAGACAATGTAAACTTAGGTTTGCTATTGGGTCAACTTTTGTAGATGAGGTTGAATTAGATATAGTTCCCTTGGATATATGTGGTATTGTTTTAGGAAGTCCTTACTTGTATGATAGAAAAGCCATTTTCTATAGAACTGAAAATAAGTATCAACTCACAAAAGATGGAATAGAATATATTGTAAGAGATCATTAGCTCAAAAATGACTACACTCTCATTAACTCAGGGCAGAGGAAAAGAATTGTAAATTCATGCAAGCAATTTTTACTAATGGTTGTAAAGGAAAAGAGCCCTGATAAAGCCAATGTATTTGAAGGCTGTGATGCTAAATAGAAAGCTGATTTAGATAAAGTTGTTTTAGAATATGATATCCTATTTCAAGAACCTAAAGTCTGCCACCCAAAAGGGAAATAGTACATCATATTCATTTGCAACAAGATGCTCCATTGCCTAACATCAGAATGTACAGGTTATCCGCTTTAGAGAATGCAGAAATCAAGAAGTAGGTACATGAGCTGCTCAATAAGGGGTTCATAAGGCCAAGCACATCACCATGCGAATCACCAATCGTGTTGGTAAGAAAGAAAGATGGTTCATGGAGGATGTGCATTGATTACAGAGCACTCAATAAAATAACGATCAAGAATAAATATTAAATAATAATAATAATTATGTCTTAGGTTCTAGAGTTAAAATATTATACCTCTCTCTCTCGCAATAATTAATAAGATTTACCATTTATATTATTCACAATAAATTAAATTTTATTAATATTATGATTAATGATTAAATAAATTTATATACATTGGTAATAATAATATTAACATTAACAAATAATATAATGCAATTGATATTATAATAATAGTAAATAAAGAAATTAATAGGATAATTCAATAAATTTTAGGTCCCTCACCTAGGACCTGGTCATACCTAGTTGTTAGAGGTCTTGTTTGACCGTTTCTTAGTGAAATTTAGCTGTTGGAATGGCCTGTTGTCCCTATTTAACTCATTGATCAGATCGGATCTTCAACTTGTCCTGATGATGAACCACACTGGTTGGTTCGAAACGCGTCGACAAATGATTTGTTATGTGATTTGGCCGAAATTATTCTCACAAACAATCATTATCCTCTTCCTCGCATTGATGATCTATTAGATCAGCTGAAAGAAGTTGTTTACTTTTCCAAGTTGGACTTGCGTAGTGGCTATCATCAGGTCAGAGTTGCCGAACAAGATGCATGAAAGAATGCTTTCAAAACAAAGCAAGGTATGTATGAATGGATGGTTATGCCTTTTGTGTTAACTAATGCTCCTGCCACTTTCATGAGAGTTATGAATGATGTACTCAGACCTTTTATTGATGATTTTTTAATTGTATATTTAGATGAAATTCTTGTTTTCAGTAAAACATGGGAAGAACATTTGAAGCATGTAAAGTAGACTCTAGATGTTTTGAAAAGATAAAATCTCTATGTGAAATTATCAAAATGTGAATTTGGCAAAACATCTTTAAATTATTTGGGTCATGTTGTAGGGGGTGGTGAATTGAAGATAGATCACTCTAAGGTTGAAGTCATTGTGAACTGGCGTAAACCCAAATCTGCTACAGAAGTTAGGAGTTTCCTAGGAGCAACACAATATTAGAGAAAGTTTATTGCTAACTTTT
>APFE031050293.1:150142-164962 GCA_000404065.3 Pinus taeda
CTTTCATGAGAGTTATGAATGATGTACTTAGACCTTTTATTGATGATTTTGTAATTGTATATTTAGATGAAATTCTTGTTTTCAGTAAAACATGGGAAGAACATTTGAAGCATGTAAAGTAGACTCTAGATGTTTTGAAAAGATAAAATATCTATGTGAAATTATCAAAATGTGAATTTGGCAAAACATCTTTAAATTATTTGGGTCATATTGTAGGGGTGAATTAATACCTGTACGCATAAGCCATCCGAAATGAATCTCAACCATTGGATCAAGATCACTCAGACCAACGGTGGACATGCGATAGCGATATAAAGGCAGACTCAATGGAGTTATAAGGTGGAATTGATAATATTTCAGATCCGATAGACTGCATTTGGGTGAATTTTCCCATGTTTTAGAGTATTTCTCTGTGTAAATAGATAACGATCATTTTTGGGATTTCAAAGGCGCAATGGTCCCTTCCGTTATAGAACAGGTGGCCACCATCCATGAAGGCATTTACCAATGATTGCTAACGCTCAGAGGGGGATTTGAGTAGACAAAGGCTGGGAGTTAGAGAGCCCAGAAGAGGAAATGAACAGACAACGCCGATTGCCTTAAAAGCTAGAGAATCATAGAGATAGAGGCAAGTAATGTTGAGACAGATAGAAGACAAAGATAGAAAGCGAGAGGGAGAGTCTGTGTACTCAGTAAGACTTGAGGGATTCAAGCAAACCCCTATTATTTGTTCCTGTTATGTTGAGACTCAATTTGAGCTCACATTTTGTAAAACTCTGCTCTTTAAGACATAATAGAGAGGTCACCACTGAAGGTTGGACCAGGAGACATAGCCCATGAGTTTTGGGTGAACTCCATAATAAACTTGCTGTGTTATGTGTGTTTGTCTATTATGTTTCTTTAACTGCTTCACTGTCTATATTATTCACAATCTTATCGATCTGTTGCATAAGTAATGTAGGCAAATCCATGCACATGAGTCTGTAATACCTTAATATTAGTCTAAGATCTCATTTTCAGATCAAGTGGTATCAGAGCTTTAGGTTTTCTAAGGTTAGACAAGCTTGTGCTGGATTGTTGAATGTTAACTAGGTCAAAGCTCAAACAGAGAAAAGGAGAACTTGTTGAGGCCATATCCATTAGGTTGGGCATGTGATAAAGCAAAGCTACAAGTGACTAGACAATGTAAAATTAGGTTTGCTATTGGGTCAACTTTTGTAGATGAGGTTGAATTAGATATAGTTCCCTTGGATATATGTGGTATTGTTTTAGGAAGTCCTTACTTGTATGATAGAAAAGCCATTTTCTATAGAACCGAAAATAAGTATCAACTCACAAAAGATGGAATAGAATATATTGTAAGAGATCATCAGCTCAAAAATGACTACACTCTCATTAACTCAGGGCAGAGGAAAAGAATTGTAAATTCATGCAAGCAATTTTTACTAATGGTTGTAAAGGAAAAGAGCCCTGATAAAGCCAATGTATTTGAAGGCTGTGATGCTAAATAGAAAGCTGATTTAGATAAAGTTGTTTTAGAATATGATATCCTATTTCAAGAACCTAAAGTCTGCCACCCAAAAGGGAAATAGTACATCATATTCATTTGCAACAAGATGCTCCATTGCCTAACATCAGAATGTACAGGTTATCCGCTTTAGAGAATGCAGAAATCAAGAAGTAGGTACATGAGCTGCTCAATAAGGGGTTCATAAGGCCAAGCACATCACCATGCGAATCACCAATCGTGTTGGTAAGAAAGAAAGATGGTTCATGGAGGATGTGCATTGATTACAGAGCACTCAATAAAATAACGATCAAGAATCATTATCCTCTTCCTCGCATTGATGATCTATTAGGTCAGCTGAAAGAAGTTGTTTACTTTTCCAAGTTGGACTTGCGTAGTGGCTATCATCAGGCCAGAGTTGTCTAACAAGATGCATGGAAGAATGCTTTCAAAACAAAGCAAGGGATGTATGAATGGCTGGTTATGCCTTTTGTCTTAACTAATGCTCCTGCCACTTTCATGAGAGTTATGAATGATGTACTTAGACCTTTTATTGATGATTTTGTAATTGTATATTTAGATGAAATTCTTGTTTTCAGTAAAACATGGGAAGAACATTTGAAGCATGTAAAGTAGACTCTAGATGTTTTGAAAAGATAAAATATCTATGTGAAATTATCAAAATGTGAATTTGGCAAAACATCTTTAAATTATTTGGGTCATATTGTAGGGGGTGGTAAATTGAAGATAGATCACTCTAAGGTTGAAGTCATTGTGAACTGGCGTAAACCCAAATCTGCTACAGAAGTTAGGAGTTTCCTAGGAGCAATACAATATTAGAGAAAGTTTATTGCTAACTTTTCCTTGATTGCAGCTCCCTTACATGCTTTAACATGATTGAACAAGATGTTTCAGTGGGGAGGAAAACAACAAAAAGCCTTCGACACCTTGAAAGAAAAAATTAGTACAACACTAGTAGTAGCATTGCTAGATCTTCAAAGACATTTTGAGATTGAAACAGATGCTAGTGACTATGCCATGGGAGCAGTGTTGATGCAACACGGTAAACCCGTATGTTATCATTCTGAGACATTTACTTCTGCAATAGTTAATTATCCCACATATGATAAGGAATTGTATGCATTAGTGTAGAGTGTGAAAAAGTGGAAACATTACCTAATGGGAAAAGAAACAATTATACGTACAGATCATCAACCACTTCAATATTTGCACTCACAAACTAAATTACAACAATCAAGACACTAGGTTGATGGGGTTCCTACAACAGTTTCATCTTGTCATTAGATATAATAAAGAAATACATAATAACGTTGTAGATATGTTATCATGACCAATCATAAATGCATCTACTATACTTAAGTATAACTCAGTATTGCATGAAAGCTACATTGAACAATATGCTCAAAAGGTAGTTTTTAAAGATATATATGCAACTTTAAGTCATGGCAAACAAGTAGAAGAATAGGATTATCATATTAAGGACCAACCCTTATATCATTTGGGAAAGTTATGCATTCCTCAAACTAAAAGAGTTAACATAATCTGAGAAGCACATACTTCTCTAATATCAGGTCATTTTGGTGTAAGTAAAATAGTTGCATAGCTGCAAAGATTCTGTTATTAGCCAAGAATGCATGAAACAATTTCTAGATATATTAAAGGGTGTACCATGTGTGCTACAAGCAAGCCTGGTAATAGAAAATTAGGCTTGTACACTCCACTTCCAGTTATTTCTCATCCTTGGGAAAGTGTTTCCATGGACTTTGTTAGGGGACTGCCAAAATCTAGAAAAGGTCATGATTATTTATATGTTATTATGGACAGGTTCAGTAAAATGTGTATTTTAATACCTTGTAATAAGTAGATTACAGCTGAACAAACAACAAGGTTGTTATTTCAGCATGTATGGGTTCATTTTGGGTTAACCACTTCCATTGTATCTGATCGATATTCTCGATTTGTTGGGAAGTTTTGGTCTAGTTTATGGGATTTAATGGACACCAGATTGAAGAAGAGCACAACATCTCATCCACAAATAGATGGCCAAATAGAGGTGGTCAATAGGAGAGTGATCCAGTTGCTCAGGGGCTATTGCAGCAAGCATCCCAAGCTTTTGGACGAACATTTGTGTTATGTGCAACATGCTTACAACCGTGCTAAGCACTCTTCTACACAGAGATCTCCTTTTAAGACTTGTTTTGGTTTACACCAAGGTCTCCCTTGGATTTTTCCTTTGGAAAAGACATAGCAATTGATGGACATAGTGATGTCGACAAAGCAACCAAGCTCATTGAACAAATCCAAGAAATTCACCAGGCAGTGTAGGAATAGCTAGAAAGAAGTCAGGCTAAGTACAAGGCATTGCATGACAAGCATGGAATTGAGCATAACTTAGAAATTGGTGATCAAGTCTGGTTGTACATCAGAAAAGACAGATTGCAAGGTGAAGGTAAGAAGTTGAAGCCAATAAGGTATGGGCCTTTCAAGATACTTGAGAAAATTGGTGAAAACACTTTTCGCCTTGATTTGCCAGCTTATATGCATATCTATTAAGTCATTAATGCAGAGAAATTGAGACTATATGAACCTTCATTGATTGAAGATCCCGAAGAGCAAAGTCAGTTGCCTTTTATTGATGATCTGTTGCCTGAATATCTCAATGAGTTGTAGGAAGATACAGTTCTAGACAGGAAGGCGAGAACTACGTGCAAGGGGGATGTTGAGTACCTGAGAATTGGACTAAAAGGTTCAAAACCAAGCAATGCAAGATGGATAGAGATTGTACATGTGAGGAAGCTGTATCCTCACTTGATCAATGCTTAAAAACCAACTTTTTGTGGTCCAAAAGCTTTTTCAGTGGGAAGGCGTGATCCAAAATGGATCCTAAAAACCCTCTAAGTCTTCAAAAATCAAAACTATCGCAAAAGGAAAACCTTCACAAAATGGCGGAAAACACTATCAAGAGCGAAAAACATGAAGAAACAATGGAAAATAGGCCTATCGGAGGTCAAAGGAATGACGCACAGGAGCCGTCGGATCTAGTCGATCAACGGTCTAGATCTGATCGGCATATCACAATCGACAGAGGCTATCGGAGGGTACCATATGAAATATGTGATAGCGATTAGTGCAAGTCAACAAGGACCATTAATCAAGCGCGCAGATTGATGACCCAGGTTACATCGCAATGTCGTAATCGACAGATTACAAAGGAGCACTTACAAATGGCCCGGGGTCTATGTGATATGCAATTGTGATCAATCGCATTGCAATATTGCATCGGAGTAATACAACAGAGTGGGGCCGATATAAATATGACTCGCGATAGCCAGATCCGATGGGGTTATAGATGATATTTAACATATTTTGAGATCTGGAAAACAACATTTTTTGTGTATTTTGCATTCTCACCAAATAAGCAAAATACAAAGGGAATAAGCCTGATGCGATGAATCCGGACCCGAAAGGGTTTATATATGCAGATATATATATTTTGAATTCCATAATGAGCGGGATTTCGGGCAGGCCTTAGGTGGTAAGTGGTATTGGATGGGCTCCTCTCGATCCCATCCACTGGCTGACACGTGGCTAGGTGCCGGAGAGAGAAAACCACCTTTTTCGGGTGGTTAATCCCCGTACACATAAGCCACCCGAAATAAATCTCAACCATTGGATCAAGATCACTCAGATCAATGGTGGACATGTGATAGTGATATAAAGGCGAACCTGATGGAGTTATAAGGCGGAATTGATAATATTTCAGATCAGATAGACTACGTTTGGGTGGATTTTCTCGTGTTTTAGAGTATTTCTTTATGTAAACAGAGAATGACCATTTTTGGAATTTCAAAGGTGCAATGGTCCCTTCTGTTATAGAATAGGTGGCCACCATCCCTGAAGGCATTTAGCAATGGTTTCTAACGCTCAAAGGGGGATTTGAGCGGATAGAGGCTGGGAGCCAGAGAGCCCAAAAGAGGAAATGAACACACAATGTCGATTGGCTTAAAAGCCATAGAATGACAAAGACAAAGGCAAGTAGTGCTGAGAGAGAGAGAAGACAAAGATAGAAAGCGAGAGGGAGAGTCTATGTACTCAGTAAGATTTGAGGGATTCAAGCAAACCCCTATTATTTGTTCTTGTTATGTTGAGACTCAATTTGAGCTCACATTTTGTAAAGCTCTACTATTGAAGTCATAATAGAGAGGTCACCACTGAAGGCTGGACTAGGAGACATAGCCCAGGAGTTTTGGGTGAACTCCATATTAAACTCGCTGTGTTATGTGTGTTTGTATATTATGTTTCTTTAACTGCTTCACTGTCTATATTATTCGCAATATTATCAATCCGTTACATAAGTAATGTAGGCAAATCCATGCACATGAGTCTGTAATACCTTAATATTAGTCTAAGATCTCATTTTCAGATCAGCAGTCGCAGCCATGGTAGTAGGGTCACAACTTCTTCTAATGCAGTAGTAGGGTTGTCCAAACTTTGTCCCATTGTGTTTAGTTTCTCAGGGCCCGCTTGTGTGACTTCGGTTTCCAGTTCACTGATTTCTTCATCCAATGTCATGCTTTTCTTCCTCAGCTGTGCCCAATCTTTGTCAATTTCATGAAGTTTCAAGCTCCCTCATCGAATGGCTTCCCGTAATTGCCTAAGTCCTTTACCAAGGTCCTCGCGTCCTATCCCAACTATGGGAGCTGTGGTCTGGGGATTCTTCTCTACTCTCCTAGTTTCATCTCTTTTTGTTAGTGGTGGGGTCATTTCCACGCTTTGGGTTTTTCTTATGGTCCTATAGGCCCATCAATCACTGGTACATGTAGGTCCCAGTCATTTTGTCTCACCTGGTGAACTTTGTTCATGATTCCACATAGCTTTTTGAATGCTTCGTCGCAGAATATTTGTGGAGTGCATCGCCTTCCCTACTACTGTGTTGGGTTCTGATTTTCGATCCTTAGTCTGGGAGGTGCTTGCACAATACACGTCTACACCCATTGACACAAGTGGGTGCACAAACTGCTTCATCCTGGATGCCTAGCTCACATTCATTGTTGGGGACTTCGAAATCATAAGCACATCCATCTTCTACATTTGTGCCAGTTTCCAATATTATTTTAGTGTGTATTCCACCATCATGCAGGTGTCGAGTCCAACGCCCATTCTAGCACACCGTACCACTGCTATTTTGGTATTGCACTTTCAAATTTGTCTAAGAATTCATCCACTCCTATTACCCCATCATATGTTGGAAGTTCCCTTACTTTGGTCGTCACACACCACAGTGATCTAATCATCATGTTGCAATTCAGCGTTGTTACTTCGTGCAACCGGTTCTTCCAATGTTCTATTTCTTCATCTGAATCCGAGTTACAGGAACTGTTGCACTCCCATGAGACTCTCCCATCTGTAGTCGGGTTCAACCGATCTTGGTCTTGCACCGTTATCTAGTAAATGCAATCCAACTCATTTTCGCTATCTTCGTCACGCACAGGTTCAGTGTAGCGTGCTCCTTCGGCTGGATCTAGATGAACTACTACGTGTAGAGACCTTTTCTCGAATATCATCTTTCGCTTCTTCAGGTTGATGACTCCATTCATATTAGTGGCCCAATCTATTCCTAGCAATGCAGGGTAAGGGTTGTTTTCATCCACAATCTATATTACCTCAAAGTCCATCTGCATGCTCACACCTTCGATATCCACTATTACCCCTTGTAACCTCCCCATGGGCAAGATCTTTTGTTGTTTTTCCATTTGTAATTGAATAGGGGACCACTGTAATGTATGCCTACCCATGCATTCCCATGTTTTCTTTGGTAACACATTTGCATCTGAACCCAGGTCTAGGATTACCTGATCCATTTCATATTCGCCAATCTGCGCCGTTAATCTCATTTCCCTCCCGATGCACAATGTATGCTTTCCTAGTTTCCAGACTACGCACGGTTCACTTGACCCTGTGCACCTAGTTATCAACTCCTCTAGTCCTTTAACTGCCTTATTATCGCACAATAGTTTCATGCATGTCTCTAAAAATGTAGTAAGAATAGAAGGATCCATTCCTGGCTCTGGTTGATCCTTACTACCTGAAATAGAAGCCTCCGCGAAGCTCTTCTTAGCTTCCATAAACATCTCTTTTGCGTGTTCCAAGTCAAACTCAAGTTCCTTTGTAGGCACCTTGCGAACCCATTAATCTTCCTCAAGCTACTTCCCCTTATCTTCCCCTGTAGTCACGCCACTTCAAAGCACCATATTCACATTGGGGTCTTCTTCGTGTAGTTCAAACCTCATCATTTGAATATTCTGCATCGGAGTAGGCTGAAGTACCCCTTTCTCGTGCATTTGCACGATAAACGTAGGACAATCTACTGCTTCATGATTGAATTGAGCACAATATGAACAAGATAGTCTCATCGAGTTGGTAAAATCGCGGGCGTAGTGCCATGGTCCTCCACAATTGTAACAGACTAGCTATTCACAGCTCCTTCCTGGCCCCATTCCCCCTCGTCCTCGACCTCACCCTTGAAATCCACCTCGTGCCATTCCCATTACTCGGTCGAGGGCTCACGTTTCTGTCTGCATTCGATAGGCTGGGGTTCGATCCATCATTAACTCATAGCTTTGACAAGTACACTCATCGTAGCCCACTGATCTACAAAAATTACAAAATAGTTGTTAGGGGGTCTGTGTAGACTTCTGCAACAAGTGACAGTTATCTGTTGTGTGCTTTCATCCTATCTGACAGATCACGCACCAGAGCGTGGGTGCTGCACTTGGCCCTGCCTATGCCTCTAGTTTCAATGGCATTGGTCCCCCTCCTGCCAAGTAGTTCGTGAATACTGGACAATGATCCTTATCGTGGCACTGGCCTTTACATTTTATGCATCACACTTCCTTGTGTGCCTCTGGCTAGGGTGCCCTATCTTGCTTCAAGATCTACATTTCCAGGCAGAGATTCTAAAGCTGTGCATGGATCTGTTGAACTCCTAATCCTGGATCCTGTATCTGTGTTTCATCCAACCTCATTGTCATTTCCAACGCTTCGGCCTGGGTTGAAGCTTCTGCTGTGACAGCGCCATCCTCAGATGTGGTGTCAAAGACACCACAAACCATGTGCGATGTTGCACATCCATTAGTGTCATATTAGCCTCACGGATTGTACTCTTCAGCCTCTAATCCAGATCCTAGGGGGTCTTGCCTGGAAGCATCGTTATCTCTTTAAATCTGATGATTGAATGTGTCTCTGATTTCAGCCAGCTAAATTCTCTATTCAGTGCATTCTGGATCTCCGCTATTTCTACATTTGGGTGATCATTCAAGTGCTTGATATACCATGTTAGTGCGTGATCCTACAGTGCGCTCACCAATGTGGCCTTCTTAATGTTGTCATCTGTTACCCCTTGTGCTTTCCACATTGCTCTTACCACAAACCAGAACTGGTCCGGATCCTCATTCCCTACTCCTATGAATACGGATAACTTGATCGCACTCGCCATGTTGAACTGTGGGGGTGGAGGAGGTGGGGTGGGTGAAGATGGAGGTGAAGTAGGTGAAGCGGGTGATGGCGTAAGTGGAGGTGATAGCTGTGGAATGCACTGCTTTATCAAACTGACCGCACTTCTCAGAGAAACTAGAGCGTACTCTTCCTCGCTTTCTCACGAATGTGAAATTAAGGGACTATTTCCTAATCCTTCGATACCTTTGTAGTTATTTCTGCTCCATGTCGTTCCAAACATCAATGTATTCACATAACCTGCTTTTCACATAACAACATCTTAATCCAAGTATTCAGGGATTTGATGTACCTACCTCACGGTCCCTTGAGAAAATGTCGTTCTTCTTCGCTATAGTTCACGGTTGTGTATACCGTGAACTCAGTGATAAATCCCCCTATTATCTAGTCGAGCCAATAGTCCACGACCCGCATGTTCTTATCTTTTGATGCCTCTAGTATGTGCACTAACTCTAGAGTCCACACTATCGGTTGATCGAGCTTATACCTTCCCTAGCTGTCGGCTAACCTTGCGATCCAATCATACAACTCTGAAGAGAAGGAAATGAAGAAGATCTCGTGGATTTTCGTATATACGTAGCGATCCAGCCACCTCTACTCGGATATCTACGGAGTTCTGTTTTCCCATGTCACGAACTTGTGAAGCTTTTGATCCAACAAATCTTCAATTTCCTTCTTCATAGGATTCCAGTGTTTCGACATCTGACACCCCTTAGGCAGATCCCAGTCCCGGCAACAGAACCATTTGTTGGCTTGTTGGGGCCTAACCCAAGTTCAAAAGTGATTTATCCAAACAAATCCTGAAGCTACTGGACCTTTCGGCAACAGTCTGTGGAGTGCGGACTGAGGTCTCATCCGAGGTAGTATGGGAGAGTGCTGGGATGTCTTGATGAAGGTTGGGAAGTTCGCGAACAGATCCTGCGTGCTTGCGCTGCTCCGTGCAGCCGTCTAATCTTCACATAGCTCTATAAAGAGCGTGAAGAGGCGTTGTCTAGATCCTTTGTCCTTACTGTGTTATTATTATATATCTGACGTAATTTTTTGGGCCCAGTATTCTCATCAATCATCCAACATTTATAACAAGTGTGTGCAATAATATACTATAAAGAGATGCATAAAAATATAACAGAAGAATAAAGACACATATCTATGAGCATATGCACAATATTTCAGGATCAACTTATCTTTTATTAATCCTCTGTTCCAATACAATCCCAACTCCACCCTATGCACTCAGCTATAGGGGTCCGCACACACAGTTGCATATTCTACCAGGCCTCTGTGCACACAGTTGCATAGCCTCTTCCTATTCCTACTACAACCCAAGATTCGAACTTACAGACTCAGAGCGAATTCCTTATTCAAACACGCATAACACTTAAGATCAAGACTAACCAAAAACTGACTTCTACAATTAGAGCATCGCTCTATTTATACATTCCCATGGTCTGTGGACCATGGGTAGGCCAGCACATTCTATATTAAATTATAATATTTTAGGGCGGACAACCCTAGACTCTTGTGCTCCACACCCGCATTTTGTGGGGTCTTTACATTACATTGACCAAAAATCTACTTTAAGCCCCCAAAACCTGCTATGGGGGGATCTGCTACCCGATAGTATCAGAGAAAAGGTGATCAAAGTGATGAACAGTATACAAAGGAGGAAGAAGTTTGAAGTTTGAAGTTCCTGATTATAGAATTTGAATTCTTATCACATCTCAAATTTCACCAATGGCATTCAACGGTTTGAGACTCAAGTATGCCCTTGATGGCAGCTCGAATTATATAGCCTGGAAGTGGTATTAGAGGAAAACGTTTTGAAGGACTTCATTGATCAAGAAGTCCCCAAGCCAGTAGCTGATAATGCCCAAGAATTGGTGGAATGGAAGAAATGTGTGGCTAGAGCGAGGATAATTCTTCTGGAGGGAGTTCAAGACCACATAGTCTCAAGTCTCCATGGGAAGGAGACACCATTTTCAATGTGGAAAACATTGAAGGATCTATATCAGAACAACAACAATCATAGGAAGCTGGTGTTGAAAGACAAGCTTTGGAATATCAAGTATGAAAAGGGTGACACGATCTCTACATATATGAACAAGCTCACCACCTGCATGGATGAGCTTAGAAGTGTAGGGATCACGACAATCGATGATGACATGGTGAGTCTTGCTCTCCTTGGTCTTCCTAACAGCTGGAATAGCTACCAAGACTTGGTAAATGGAAGAGAGAAACTGCCAGATTGGGAATGACTTTGGTCAGATCTGATGCAGGAGGAGATAAAGAGAAGCACCAGAGATGGATCTTCATCAAAGCAAGATGATGAAGAAAATCTAGCCTTAGTGAGTAAGGCGAGGAAAGGGAAAGGGAAGGCGTCCCATTCCAAATCCAGTTCTTCCCATGGTGGGAAGAAGATTGGAAAATTGAAAGTGAGATGCTTTCATTGTCATGAGGTGGGCCATTATGCTACGAATTGTCCACAGAAGAAATCCAAGAAGGGATCCTCGAAGGGATCAGATGGTGAGGCACTAGCCTCGCAGTTCGAATTGGATTTCACCCTCATCGCATGTATGGTTTCATTGATGGTGGGGTGTGTTTTGTACCTGGATAGTGGAGCTTCATTCCACTTCACCAGAAACAAGAATCTTTTCAGTGCCTTGGAGGAGAAGGACCTCCAGATGTGGATTGAGATGGGCAATGATGGAAAGTATTGTGTTTCAGGTGAAGGTACGGTTGTGTTTCAGAGGAAGCATGGAGCTCCTCTCACCCTGACTGATGTAAAGTATGTGCCGAGTCTAAAGAAGAATCTTGTGTCTGTCGCTATGTTGGAAGACAAAGGCTATGATGTAGTCCTTAGTAAAGGAAAGGCATTGTTGAGGCATATCGACA
Source organism: Pinus taeda (assembly GCA_000404065.3). NCBI lineage: Eukaryota > Viridiplantae > Streptophyta > Pinopsida > Pinales > Pinaceae > Pinus > Pinus taeda. Next base: position 162,075 of record APFE031050293.1, read on the forward strand.
CTGGCCAGACCAAGAGGATTGGAATTCGAGTAAAGAATCTCTACAAGCTAGAGGTAGATGACTGTGCTGCATTGAGTTCCAAAGCAGAGTTGGTGCAGAGCCAAGATGTTGGAAAGCTATGGAATAGAAGATTGGGTCACTTGCACCATGGGGCCTTGAAGATCATGTAGTAGATTTCTACCAAAATTCCCAAGGTAAAACGGGAGCAAATGGATACATGCAAAGGTTGTACCTTGGGTAAGTATGCGAAATATTACTTTCAGGATCAAGACAGTAGAGCTGGAGAAATCTTGGAGCAACTTCATACAGATGTGTGTGGACCATTCTATATAGCCTCCACTGCTAAACAAAGGTACTATGTTATTTTTATTAATGATTTTTCTTGTAGATGTTGGATCTACTTTATGTAGAAGAAGGATCAAACCTTCTCAACGTTTTGTGAGTTCAAAGCCTTGGCAGAGAAAGAATCTGGAAATAAAATAAGGGCCTTGCATAGCGACAATGGTGGAGAGTATGTTTCCCAATAGTTTAAGGACTTCTATGCTCGAGCGATGTTGCATGACCAAATCCTACCACTTCATTTGTGGGCTGAGGCATGCAATACAACAATATACTTGTAGAACAGAAGCCTGCATCATATACTAGGAATGAAGACACCAATGGAGGCCTTTTCCAGGAAGAGACCAGATGTGAGTCACTTCAGGATCTTTGGATCATTGGTTTATTGCCATGTGACGAAAGATGCCTAGAAGAAGCTAGATCCAACAACTGAGTTGGGGATACTTGTGGGGTACACTGATACACCCCACAACTATCAGGTGTTCTTGCCTACTAGTCAGAGGACAATGGTACGCAGAGATTTGAAGTTCAATGAGTAGAAAGCCATGTGAGTATTACTTGAGAGGGAGCTCAAGTTGCATGCAGAGGAGGAACTTTTACTTCCTAAGGAGAAGGAGCCTTAGATTAATGCAGAGTAGCCGCATGTAGAGGATCTGGGAGTGGAGACATCCACTCATGCGGAGTCTTCCAGAGATGAGCTTAAACTCTCAAGGGAAGCTGACAGGTTGATGTTGGATGCGAGAAAGAATGTGGGACATCCATCTTCTCAGCGTAGATAGAGGAGGTCACTCGAGTAGTACGCTGGTTACATGGCCCTGGTTGGGGAGTGTGTAGAGACTGAACCTTCTTCATTTGAGGAAGCAGTGTGGCAACCAGTCTAGGTTGATGCTATGGCGGAGGAGTATGACTCCATCGTTCAAAACAGTGTTTGGGATGTTGTCCTAAGACTAGAGGACAAGTCAGTAGTGAGTTCCCGATGGCTTTACAAGGTAAAGCAAGCAACTGATGGCAATGTTGAGAAACATAAGGCAAGGTTTGTTGCCCGTGGTTTCTCACAGGTCGAGGGGATTGACTACAATGAGACTTTTTCTCTTGTATCAAGGTACTCATCTATCATATCGATGTTGGCACTATCAGCTCAGATGGGTTGAAAGATCCATCAGATGGATGTGAACACTTTGTTCCTCAATGGAAAAATTGAGGAAGAGGTGTATATTGAGCAGCCAGAAGGTTTTGAGAACTTCAATCATGAGTTACATGTGTGCCGACTCAAGAGGGATTTGTACGGGCTGAAGCAAGCACCTCATGCTTGGTACACCAGGATCGACAACTATTTCACTGGGTTGGGCTTCACCAAGAATGAAGCAGATGCAAACATTTACCACATCATGGTAGAAGGTAATCCATTGCTCATTGTTATTTATGTTGATGATCTGATATTGAGAGGTGATGATTAGTTGATCAAGTCTTGTAATGAGGACCTTGCATGAGAGTTCCAGATGAAAGACATGGGTCTTATGCACTACTTTCTAGGCATGGAAGTGTGGCAGAAGGATGGGGAAGTGTTTTTGTCTCAAGGAAAGTATGCCAATGAGATACTCAGGCGATTCCACATGGAGAAGTGCAAACCCATGCAGACTCCTCTAGCTGGTAATTAGAGGAGGGAGGATGCTACTTCAGGTGAGGTAGTAGCTGCTACTATTTATTGACAGCTTGTGGGTTCATTTACATATCTAGTGAACACACGACCAAATTTGTGCTTTTCGGTGAACCAGCTGAGTCAAGCTATGGTTCAGCCTACCAAGTTGTTTTGGAAGGCAGCAAAGCATGTGCTGAGATACCTCAGAGGCACATATTAGTATGGATTTTGGTACAAACGAACAGAGGGAATGAAGCTTTAGGGCTTCACAGATGCAGATTGGGCAGGGAGTCCATCAGACTGGAAGAGCACTTCAGGAGAAATATTCAACCTTGGTTCAATTGTAGTTTCTTGGTACAACAGGAAACAGAGGTCAGTTTCACTTAGCTCAGCAGAGGCTGAATACATGGCTGCCAGTTAAGCAGCATGTGAGGCCATTTGGATGCAGAAGATTCTAGTTGGATTGTTTGGTTAGAGGATGGATCCAACTGTGATCTATTGCGATATTCAGAGTTGTATCAAACTCTCTGAGAATCTTGTATTTCATGACAGGTCCAAGCACATCGATATCCGGTATCATCATGTTCGAGACTGTGTGGTGAGGAGGATCATGTTGTTGCTGTATGTTTTGACTGAGGAACATGATGCAAATATTTTGAATAAGGCATTGTCAAAATGCAATTTTGAGTTCCACAGAGACAGGATTGGGGTGACAGATAATCCCTTTCTTTTTGAGAGGGAGTGTTGAACATAGCAGCAAGAAATGCTAAAAATAGAAGTGCTAAAAATAGCACTGCTATAAATAGCATTTCGGGATACATTCCAATTTTATTTAGTCCCTGAACTAAAATTGAGAATTAAAATTCGAATTTGATTTTAGCAGTTGTTTGAAAAATAATTAATTAATTCA
>APFE031050293.1:170589-180741 GCA_000404065.3 Pinus taeda
CCTCTCTCTCTCTCTCTCTCTCTCTCTCTCTCTCTCTCTCTAACTAGGTAGTTATTAGGTTTTTACTTAGTGTAAAAGTGTTGTTTTTTCTAAATATGGTTGGATAGAAAATTTGTACTCATTAATGATGGGACCTCTCTCTCTCTCTCTCAATTATAATTATTCTATTGGAGTTTTACTGAAGGAGGTTTCCACCTATAAGAGACACCAAAATGTTGTTCTCTCTGTTAGAAATCAGGACAATATTGTGAGTGGGGGTGAGTCAATATTGTAGGGATTTTAAAAGTTTTTTTTACTAATGCAAAATACTAGGACACCAATAATTACTTCAAAAACAAATCATAAATATCAAAAGAATCAATACCAGAAGCACAAATAGTACACATAGATTCTTCAAAAATTTTATTTGATATATTTCCCAAGGGAAATCTTCTACTTGCTGCTACAAAGCTCTTTGGCTACAACCAAAGAGAAGCTACTACTCCCTAATTTATCAGTTACCACTGAAAGGAGCTACAACCCCTAAATATTTACGAACCACTACTGGAAGGAGCTACAACCCCTAATTAGCAAGCTACCACTTGCTTGACCTTAATGAGTGATCTTTCATGCAATTTTCAAACTCAAATCATGAATACCACTTCATTTCATAAACAATTAAATTTCTCACTTAAAACACCATAAAATCACCTTAAGCAATATATTATTACTCACCAATCAACTACCATCCACCTCTAAACCATAAAATCTAAAACAACACACCAAATCAATTCTATTTATGAAGAATTTTGACTAATAATTTTAGGTGTTGATCTCATTAAATTCTTATTTTTCTAATTTTGGAATGTCCTATTGATGTGCACTATAAGTTTTCAATCTCTAATTTGTTGTCTCTGTTAAAAAAACTGAGTTTAACTGTTGTTTTCCACCATTTTGGAATTTTACAAGTTTTAACAATGTTTCTTTTAAAATTGGCTAACTCCAAATTTTGCGAATTTTCTAAACCTACCTTCAAATATGTTCATTCCACCATCATGGCTACCAACTCATACATGTATTTGTTTTTAAACTTTATGCACTTCTTGTTTGGTTCCAAACCTCTAATATGACATAATCACTAAATATGACTAAGCTAGAGACCTGTTCACACATCATATCAGCTCGAACACTTTTAACATAGAATTGCCACATATAACCTCCATTGGGTCCCTTTATTCCCAATCCCAAGGGCCTTAACCACCATTTATTCGGCCTTCCATGCCCTTGGTCTTCCATATTCTTAAAACTTAGTGTTGGTCCATACTGAAGTTCCATGCCTTAATCTCTTAGCAAAAAATTAGTGAAGCACCTTTGCTTTTCGTCGAAAATTATTTCTCAGCTTCCTGTTCTTGGAACTTACCGCTAAAGACTTTTGATAAAGATTCCGAGATTATTTATTCCAAGGAGGTTTCTTTCGAGGTGAGTTTCCTCATAGAGGACAAGTCCTTGAGGACCACCTTCCTGACACATGGACCAATAAATTTTTGGATGAGATGCCACCTCAGCGCCATTGTGTCTTTTAGATAATTTTTATTTCTCTGATTTTACTTCTTGGACTTTACTGCCTATGCAATTTTTAATAACCTTCAAGATAGTTTTCTTCTGAGAATTATTTTTGATGATGCCACCCATTCTCCAACATGTTTGCCACCATTACAAGGATGCCATGTGTCACTTGCTGAGTGGTGCCATGTGTCACCCATTTTTGGTCCACTTAGGTACCTGAAAATGAAAAATCTACATTCCATGTCTCACCTTCTCATTGGTGCCACATCATTGTGGATGACATCATGCCACTATGTCTCTTACATCATCTCTTTATTCAATTTTTTCATGTGGCCAAGAGTACAGAGGGAGAAGAGGTATTGGTCCAAGTCACCTTGTTATTTCCTTATCTCTGTTACTCACCTATACACATCATGACGATAGCTCAAAGTGCCTATCAGAGAAATATCTAAGGGTTTTCTTTCGAGGTATTTGTCCCGAGATAAAAACTTTGATGGCTATTCTTTGACTCTTGTCAACTAACATCTATTTCATTGCTTTGTCGCTAAACCATTGTGGTTTTTTGGACCCCCTGCGGGTGGTTTAGTGGTGAGAGGGGAGGGTGTCCCTCTTTTAATCTATGCCATTGATCTCCTCGATTGATTTTTTTGGAAAAATACCAGCAATAGAAAAACCTTTTTTTACTTTAACCGTCCATAATTATCTGATGGAGTTACAAGGACATGTAGCGCAAATCCATCACACAAAGCTTCCCATTGTATATAAATTCTATGCTCCGCCAATCTGTTCCACTGAATTTGGCAAAACACCAAATTTTCACCATTTTGGATTTAACACCAAGTTTAGTTGTGCAACCTTTGACTTTTGGGTTCCTTATATTTAACTGGAAATAATTTCTACTTTAGGAGGAAATTTTCAGACTTACATATACCACTAGAAAGCTCTTTTAGAGCTCTATCTATTTGAGTAGTTACCAACACAACTTGATATGATCTATTGTACTAGAAATGAATCCAAAGTATTTTTTCCTTGATAATCTTTTTCTTTGCCATCATCTTCTTCATGCTTTCCTTCAATGAAAACATATTTCTAACATTCTCCCCTTTTGGCATTGATGGAAACACCATAAATAAACATATGGAAACACCACAAAAACATAAGAATAATTGCAAAATTTACTTCTTACTTCTCCTTCTTCTCTTTTCTCTTTCTTCCCCCCCATGGATTCTTCCCCCCTATGATGCACTTATCTTTTTGTCACTTCTACTCTATTTTACTTCCCATTTTTTGGTGTTAAATATGCCCCTTTGTTTTGTTTGAGGTAAGAGGATCTAGTCCCTATAATTGCCTTAAATACTGAAATTGATCTCTTGGGAGAGGTTTCGTGAATATATTAGCTACATGATATTTTGTAGGTACATTGTCCAACATGAAAATCTAATTTACAACTTGCTCTCAAAGGAAGTGGTACTTGATTGGAATATGCTCAACCATGAAATAAGACATTCACAAAGAAAGAAAGCACCAGCACTAGTGCTCTTTCAATCATATATATTACCTTCCCAATCAACATAAGTAAAAAATGTTAGTGAAAAATATTTACCTCTGGGGTACCAAAGTCCATAGTCCATTGTGGTTCTCAAATATTTCAGAATCCTCTTAGCTATTAGAAAATGACACTTTATGTGGCCTTCTTGAAATATTCCAATAATACCAACTACCTGCATGTTCTTTGGTCTTGAGGTTGTCAAACATATGATTATACTAATGATAGATCTGTATAACTTCTAATCCACCTCTGGTCATTCATCAATATTGTTGAGCTTGCAACTTTTAACCATTGGATTCCTTACCAAAGAACATTCCTCCATACCATATTTCTTCAAAACTTCCTTGGTATACTTACTTTGTGAGATACATATTCATTTTAAATATTATGCAATCTCTAAACCAAGGAAATAAGAAAGTTCTCCAAGAATAGACATCTCAAATTCAACCTTCAGATGTTATATACCTAGGGGGGATAATATGGGCTACAAAGGGAGATACCCAAGGTAATAATGTAATAATGGGATGGGCCATAGTAATAAATAAGGTGGTTAACCCATATCATGTAAGGGACCACAAGTAGTTAATAATAATGTAATGGGCCCATGGTATTAGTTGATGGTATGAGGAAACCATGGTAATGATGCATGGTATTGTATGTATGAGGCCTATATAGAGGCTAGAGACTCCACATGGAGAGATGTCAAGGATTATTATATGAATAGGCATATGGTTTGTGGAGTGTTCTCCTTCCTTAAGGAGTGAATGTATGGTGTTGCCCTACCTTAAGAGTTTTATTAATAAAGTGAATCATTTCTATTCTATATTTAGATTTTATTATTCTTGGGTTTATTTGCATTGTCTTATATTTTCATATCAGATCTATAACAATTGGTATTAGAGCACTTTCTTGGGGAAAAGTGGAGAATTTTTTTATTTTTATTTATTATTATTATTATTATTTTATTAATTTTTTAAATTTATTTTATTTTATTTTATTTTATTTTATTTTTTTTTTCCGGGATTTCTGGGGCGACGAGTTTTCAGATCAAATCTGTACGTTTTGGGGCAAAATATACAAAATATAATTACATATCTGGATTCCTTGTAAAAGAATACCTGATTTCAAAAAAAAAATCAGCCAAATCGGAGTTTGGATGAAGGAGATATTGCTGATCTAAAAATCAGTGGTGTTGTAGACAATTTTTCGGGGGAGCGAGTTTGCAGTGAAGATCTGGATGTCTTGGTGCAAGATCTACAAAATCTCTTTGCACATCTGAATTTTTTGAGAAAAATTACCCAATTTCAAAAAAAAAATAGTTGAATCGGAGTCCGGATGAGGGAGATATCGCTGATTTAAAATCAACTCTTTTTTTTTTTTTTTTCCAGAATTTTTGGTGACGGTGGGAGAGTTGTAGCGCAGATCTGAAATTCCAGTGCCTGGATCAATATTTCTATCACATGTGCAGATGCAGAATGGTTGTTCCATTTCTATAAACAGATCATAATAGGGATTCTGAGTAATATTGACGGAATTGTGGCCATTTCAAATTTTCGCCAAAATTTTTGTGATGGTAGGCCTAGATCAGAGGAACATGTATAAATTTGATGGCTCTTATCCAGCCAGATGGCTAGCACAAATGGAGAAATATTTCATATTCAATTACGTCATGGATGATGAGACTCAATTGAGTGGGAAAAATGTACTTGGACAATGAAAGATGGCAATGGTGGCTAGGGCATCAATGTTGCTATGGAAGGCCCTTAACTTGGGACACATTCAAAAAAGCTCTTACGGACCACTTTGACCGTAAATCTAATCTTGTGGATAAGCTCACATAGACAGACACACAACCTAGCAAAGATTTTATTTTTACAGGAAAGAAGGAAACCAAGAAACCTAAAGGGTTATTTTCTGCCGGTATCTCCTTATTGCAGGTTCATGGATTGATTCAGAAAGAGAAGATCATTGTTTCTATAAATCCTAGTTGCAAGCATAATTTTATCAATGTTAATTTAGCAAAAAAATTGCAAGTTCCAGCAAAACACATTGAAAACACACAGGTGGATGATGAGGATGTTCAAGTGTATAATGATTTGAAGATTTCTATGGATAAGTATGTGTTGCATGGTGATTTTTATACTTCAGAGATGCATAATATGGATGTTGTTTTGAGATATCCTTGGATGGAATTTGTGGGTACTATCAATATTAATGTGCAGAAGAAATTCCTTAAGCTCTGGTATAAAAAGAAGAAAATTACATTACATGATATTTCCATCAATAAACAGGTAGAGTACATGGAGGTTGAAGCAGAAGATGTTCCAGGGACTGACATATCAGATGATGAGCCAGTGATAATCGACAATCAAACACAAACAAAGGCTGAAGCAGAAAAGGATACAGGTGCTGATACATCAGATGAGGGCTCAGTGGTTGAAGTAATATTGGAAGATAAGACACCACAACAGGCACCGTAACATAACAGTCAGGCTCGAATAAGGGATGAATTAAAGAAAAAGACACCGTGGGTTAAAAATTCAACATACCATCACCCACATCACCCTAAAAGACAACAACCAACAAGATGGCAACCAATTAGCCACAAGGACAACAACCCCCGTAGGACAGATAGAGAGGAGCGAAGATCCACCTACTACACATCAACATAGAAGAGCTACCACGACCAACTTCCATCTCAGGCGAGCAAGGCACCAGCAAGATCAAGGGTTCACCTTTCTCTTGGATGGCTAGATGCACGTGCATGGTACCAGTGGACTACTCTTTTGGGTAGATCTTATTATTTGTGTTCTTCCCATGTTTCGGGGACGAAACATGCTAAGGGGGGTGGAATTTTATATACCTAGGGGGGATAATATGGGGTACAAAGGGAGGTACCCAACGTAATAATGTAATAATGTGATGGGCCATAGTAATAAATAAGGTGGTTAACCCATATCATGTAAGGGACCACAAGTAGTTAGTAATAATGTAATGGGCCCATGGTATTAGTTCAATGGTATGAGGGAACCATGGTAATGACCCATGGTATTGTATATATGAGGCCTATATAGAGGCTAGAGACTCCACATGGAGAGATGGCAAGGATTATTGTATGAACAGGCATATGGCTTGTGGAGTGTTCTCCTTCCTTAAGGAGTGAATGTATGGTGTTGCCCTACCTTAAGGGTTTTATTAATAAAGTTAATCATTTCTATTCTATATTCAAATCTTATTATTCTTGGATTTATTTGCATTGTCTTATATTTTCATATCAGATCTATAACATCATATTAGCTGCAAACTGACAAGTTAGATAATTTAAATCACTAAAAAATAATATCATCAACATAGACAACCACCACTAACAATTTTCCATCATTATATTTCACATATAAATTTCTATCAGTTGCAACTCTTTTAAAACCACACTTGAGAAAATAAATATCCAACTTGGAATACTAAGCTCGTGGGGATTTCTTAAGACCATACAAGGCATTTTTCAGCTTGTAAATATAATTAGGCTTATTTTTCAATTGAAAACCATCTAGATACTCAATGTAGAATTCTTCCCGCAATTCTCCATTTAAAAAAGTAGATTTGAAATCCATTTGATATATCTAGAAATTTTTGAAACTAGTAAAAGCTAAAAACATTCGAATTGCCTCTAATTGAGAAACAAGAGAAAAGGTTTCATCAAAATCTAACCCTTCAATTTGTGCATAGTATTTGAAAACTAACCTTTCTTTACTTCTTACCACTTTACCATATTCATTCAATTTGTTCATGAAGACCTACTCTATGCCAATCACATTCTTGTTTGTTAGTCTAGGAACATGTTCCCATGTCTGAATTTTCTCAATCTAATCAAGCTCTTCATGCATGAATTTTAACCAATTATCATCTTGGTTGGATTGATAAAAGTTTTTTGGTTTTGTTATAAATAAGAGAGCTACATGCGCTTATGAAGGGGGATTTAAAAATATTCTTCTTGTCTGAATGCCTAAATTTAAATCACCAATAATTTGGTAAGATTGGTGATGTTTTTGCACATACCTTGCAGGATCTTTGGTTTGAGGACTGAGGGGATATTCATTATATTCATCTAAAGATGGATCATCATCCTTGTCATAGCTTCTGATAAGATCATTTGAGCTGGTATTTATTGGCTGATAGACTTCATATTCAATGTTTTCATCCACTTTGACATCAATGTAGTCAATTATCCTCTTTGTATTTTTGTTGTAGCATCTATAGCCCTTATTATTATGAGAATACCTTAGAAAAATACCTTCAACATCTCTTTCATCAACTTACCAAAATTTTCATCATTCCTTTTGATATAGCATGTGCTTCCAAACATTTTTAAATGCTTGACTATCACAGGTTTGCCATACAAAAGATCATTTAGAGTTTTGTCACTGTTTGGTCTAAACCAAGGCTTGTTTAAAATCACCATTGATGTATGAATAGCTTTTGCCCAAAATATCTGTTGAATATTTATTTCTCTCATCATGGATCTAGCTAACTATTGAACTGATCTATTGGCTGTCTCTGCTATATCGTTATGTTGTGGAGTCTCTGTTATGGTAAGTTGCCTTTTGATGCCATGTTTCTTGCAAAAGTCATAAAATTATTTTGAAGTAAACTCAGTTCCATTATCAAACATTATGCACTTAATTTGTATAGTCTATCTCATTTTTATCCATGGTCTTAAATTATTTAAAGTTAAAGGCCTCTGATTTTTCTCTTAAAATTGCAACCCACATCATTATGTTGAAATCATCAATGATAAGCATGAAATACAATTTACCTGTGGGTTTCTAAGTTCTTGAAGGTCTACATAAGTCCATATTTACTAATGACAATGGCTTGGTTGATGATTTCTCCTTGGAATTGAATGGTACTCGTATTTGTTTACCAATATGTCATTACTTACAAATAGTATTCTCAAGCTTTGGAAGACCTATAACAGTTTTATTCTTGCCTAATTTGATATTCTGATCAAAATTCAGATGTCCAAGTATTTTATGCCACAACCAAATCTCATTAATATTTGAAGAAAAACACCTCATTATCTTCTTTTTTAGGACATAGACATTATTTTCTATTCTTATAGTGTCAATTACTATTTCTCAAGTGCCTGCAGAGTTGTTTTGACAACTTTTAGCTTTGAGAGACACATCATAACCTTGGTCATACATCTGAGACACATTGAGTAAATTACACTTCCACCCATTAAAAAACAACACATTCTTGCTTTACCTCTACCATTTTCTAGGTTGACAACTCCTTTATCAATATCTTATTAGGTGCATTATTTATGAAAAAGTACATTTCTTTTCTCAACTAGTTTCCATGATAGAAACTTACTTTTGTCTCCTAACATGTGCCTGGAACAAGCACTGTCCACATAACAATGAGTTCCTTCATTATGAGAATATAGGACAATATTATATTTCATTGTATTCTCCTTTTCTTTCCAGACTTTAGTATCCTGGCTTCTTTGCTTGATAGTTGGATCATGCCTTTTATTTCCAAGTCTACAATCAACTACTGCATAGCCAAAATTATGATAGTTATAACGTTGAATCATATTATTCAAAGGAGTGAATGGATTGTTGTACTTGGATCTATTCATCTTCTGTCTAATTGACTGATTATTTGGATGCTAATTTCCTCTTCGTGATCTAAGTTCTCTAAATGACAAATTCACCCTACAATTTGATGCCTTATGCCCATAATTTGTGCATGTAAAACAATAGCCTGGGAAAATATCTTCACGCTAGGGATAAAATCAAAATTATTATTGTTATGCAACCAAATCACAAAATAGAAGAAAAGATAGATAATCGACTTCGAAATCAGCCTCTTCGAGGGGGCAACCTCCTTTACATTACAAAAATGAATAATTCTTGGATGATACAAATGACAAAACCTCCATTCTATATATAGGAGTCTAAGGGGTCACAATATAATCAAAGTCGACATAACAATAATAATATAAGGGCACTACAATAACAATAGTGGTCTTTTATGGGGCACAATAATAACAATATGGGGACAATAGGGGCATAACAATACCAACAAGGGTTACAATGACAATAGTAATGAGGGCATCACTAGTATTATAAGGACCTAACATGCCCCTATCCTTCAAAAAAGTGTTTTAGTTAATGCTTGAGTAGTTTTGGGTGCTTCTATATAAAATGCTCATCCTCCCATGTGGAATCTTCAGTAGGTAAGTTTTTCCACTTGATGAGATACTCCGAAATTGATTGATTTCATAGCTGTCGAGTTCTTGTTTCTGTGACTGCTTTAGGTTCCAATATGATTTTTCCTTCCTTGTCAAGTTCTGGCAATATTGTTTGAAATGGGATCTTGTCACCTATAAACTTGTTTAAGCATGAAACATGGAAAACTGGTTGCACTCGGGAAGCTGCAGGAAGCTGCAATTTGTATGCCATAGTACCAATATTTTGCAACACCTTGTATGGACCATAATACTTTGGTGATAATTTATTATCCTTCTTAGCTTGCTTGAGGGACATTTGTTTATATGGTTGTAACCATAGAAATACCTAGTCACCTACATCAAAAATTATTTCACTGCGATGTTGATATGCTTGTTGTTTCATTCTATTCTGTGACAAAGAGAGGTTATCGTTTAAGGGTTCGAGAAATTGTTGTTGATGCTTGATGTGATCTTCCACTGCTCTAACCTTATAATTTTCTCTTAAATATGATGTGATGGACGTTGGATGATATCCATAAAGTTTCATAAATGGGGTCATTTTTTCTATAGTATGGAAGGAAGTGTTATACTACCATTCAGCCATAGGCAACCATTTGACCCATTGTGTTTATTTATCAGATACAAAGCAACGAAGATATCCTTCCAAACATTTGTTTACTATCTTAGTTTTCCCATCAGATTGAGGATGATAAGATGAGCTATGAGCTAACTGAGTACCAAGACAAGAAAATAATTTTGTCCAAAATTTCCAGTGAAAATGGGATCTCTGTCACTTACAATAATCTTTGGGTTTCCATGTAGC
>APFE031050294.1:1710-11941 GCA_000404065.3 Pinus taeda
TGATCAAGAGCTCTGATCATTGATAGTTTTTCTTGTAGGGTCAATTTAGGGAATTCTTTAATCCAATTAGAAATTTTTCTAACTTGATCTGGATTCGTGACGAGCTGTGGTCCTTCAAGAACAACTGAACTGTACATCTGTGCAAAGGGGTTAGGATCAATAGGAAGTCTAAAATCCATACTATAATGATCCCATGGTGAAGTGAATGTACGAAGATATTGAACAGTCCGTTCAACACACTGAGAGGATCGAACCACAGTTTTCTTCTGACACCTGCCATCTTTTATTTCCCAATCAGCAAATGGTTGAAATAATTCATACTGGGGAAATGAATCAGTAGCATGATAATGTTCATCTACCCTTTGGAGAAAGGCGGCGTCCAGTTCTTCAAGCATATCAGGAATACGAAGTGAAACAAGGAACCTTTGGACTTTTTCAGTCATATTTATTTCTGCTAAGTCAAGCATCTTAGCAGAGCTATATACAGAAAGAGCAAAATCAACTACACCAATAATCTGGTAGTAGTTCAAAGTTTTCAACACAGAGATAGCTTTATCAGAATAGGCTTTTGTCCAGAAATCATCTAATGTCTTGAAATAAACTTTGACCTTAATATTAGGAAGAGGGAAAACTTTAACTAAGTCTTCATCTAATCCTAAAAACTGACCAACATTCTTTTCCTGCCATGCTTGGCAGTTCTGGATCCATTGATTACGGCGAAGCCTTAAACCAACAAGCTTTTTTATCTCATCAGTGAGATCACTGGCCATTTGTTGCAGTATTCTCCATCTTTTAACAAAAGTAACAAGAGAATCTTCTTCTGGAAAAGTAAAAATGTTTGTAACAGAAACCATACCGTATGCTTTATTCATCTCCCTGGTCAGTGCATCAGCCAAGAAATTAGAGTTACCAGGAATCCATTCTACATCAAATTCATACATCTGAAACCACATCTGCCATGCTAATAATCTTCCTCTAGCTAACTGTTTATCTATTTTTGCATTGAGGAAATATTTAAAATTCATAGAATCAGTTCTAATCAAAAATTTAGCAGGAGCTAGATAGATTTCGAATTTCTGTATCCCATTGAAGATGGCTAAGGTTTCCTTTTCAGCCGGGAAATATTCTTTTTGATGTTTAGAAAATTCTCCTGATGAATAAGCACAGAGGACTTCTTCAACTTTGTCTTCAATGGTTACCCTTTCCAAAAGAGTAGCTGACCAAAAGTTATCAGAAGCATCAGTCTGGAGAATTAAAAATCCATTTCCAGGAGGCTTCAAAGATGGTAATGTTTGGCATTCAACTTTTAATTGTTGAACTGCAACGGTAGCTTCAGGAGACCAACCACCATTAATGAATTGACGAATAGGGGCTGTTTTTTCAGATAAATCAGGAATATACTTATGCACATAATTGAGAATTCCTAAAAATCGTTGAATCATCTTCTTATCAGTGAGATGATCAGGAAACTCAGATAATTTAATAAGCGAATGAGGCTGCATCTGAATTTTTCCTTCTTTGATTTGAATACCACGGAATTCCACCTGTTCGTGAAAAAGAACCATTTTCTTTTCAGAGAGAACCAGACCATGATTCTTTGCTTCTTCAAGAAAAACCTGTAAATGCTTTAGATGAGATTCTAAATCAATACCATGTACAAGAATGTCATCTATATACACAACTATAAAATCATATTTGCCGAAAATATGATCCATTCTTCTTTGGAAGAAAGCAGGAGCATTCTTCAAACCGAATGGAACTACTTTCCATTGAAAGAAACCAACAGGACATGTGAAAGCTGTCTTATGCCGATCTTCTTCTGCAATCTGGATTTGATAATAGCCAGATTTTAAATCAAACTTGCTGAAAATTTTACTATCATGAATTTTCCGCATGATAGTTTCTTGACAAGGTAAGGGATAATTAAAGCTCTTAGTGATAGCATTAAGAGGCTTATAATTAATCACCATTCTATCCTTTCCCCGAACAATTTCAGAATGATTTCTTACCAAGAATGCAGAACATGAATAATGAGATTCACTGCGCTCAATTAATTGAAGATCTAACAATTCTTGAATCTGCTTTCGCATTTCTTTTTCTTCTGCAGGAGTGCAAGGTATTAACTTACCAGTGACTCCATTTTCATGCAATGTGATAATCTCTTGTTTTGGACTTGCAGTAGTCCAAAATGCCTGTGGGTTATTTGAGCAACATTTCAATAACTGTTCATAGATATCCAATTGTAAAGGAGACCAATTAGGATCTTTGTTTGCTTTAAGAGTTGACTGAGCTTTTGCCTCATAAATGCTTAGAACTTCTTGCCAATCATGAGACGTTTTCTTTGTTTTCTTGTAGTCAACTTTCTTTTGACTCTGCGTCTTTCGGGCTTCAGAATCTGCCATAGATAACCTTGGAACAGCAATTGCCGTTTTCTTTATATTGAAGATAATCTTATCTTCACTAATGGTAACTGGCAACACAGAATTAATGAATGGCATTCCAAGAAATAGACTTGACGAATTGTCATAGTGTTGAATTGCAGAGATTTTGATAATTACCCCCCCAAGTTTCAAAGAAACATTATCGACATAATGGGTAAGGTTAACAGTGCCACCAATGGTCTCAGACACAAGGATATTGTGCAAAAGTTTCCATAAACCTTTAAAAAGGGACGGACGAGCAAGATTATTAGAACCACCTGTGTCAATGAAAGCGTCGACACTAATCCACTCACCGCGAACTTGAACTTCAACTGGTATATACAAAAGACGATTTGTCTTTACAATCTTCTTTAAAAAAGCACTTTCTTCAGAAAGAACAGGGGACTGTACAGGAATATTAACAGGAACTGAAGAGGAGGATGAGACTATTTTTGGATATGGACACAAAGAATTCACGAGTGGTTGTGGAGACAAGGAATTAAAACGGGGTTGTGAATTAAAAGTGTCTGTGGAAACAATACTGTCAGTCTCAGAAATCTCGGAAGAGGAAGCTTCAAGATATTCATCAGTAACTGATTCGTCACTAAAATGATGTTCTTCATCCCACTCGGGTTCAGAAGTGGAAGCTAAAACATTCATCTTTTGACTATAGTTATCAATTACTTCATTCTCAGAATCAGAAGCATCTGTAAGAATATATACATCTGATACTTCATCATTTGAACTAACCATAGACCAATCATCAACAAAATCTTCAATATCAAAGCAAGCTTTAAGTTTACTAGAGATACTTTTGGGACAGTTGCGAGCAAAATGTCCTTCTTGCTTGCAAATGAAACATCTATCATCTCTTTTTGGCTGTTTCCGTTTCTTAACATATCTGAATTTTCGGAATGGTCTTCGAGGATTTGCAACCCTTTTGGTTTTGTATTTACCATATCTTTTACCAGACCTATGAGATCTGCGTTTTCGGAAAGGAGTCCATGGTAATACATCTCGACAAACATTAAGATTAGGAGAAATAGACTGACTTTGCTTTTGCCAACAGAGATATTTAACTTTTTCTTTAGCTCTAAATAAGAGATCTATCCAATAGATCTGATCTATCTTTTTACCTTGAGCTTCAATATCTTTAGATATCATATCTCCTAAATTGCCTGGAAGTTTTGACAAAAACGTAACTTTCTGAGTATAATCATTATTTAGCTTAGCTTTAAAAACTTTAGCCATATACTCAGATCCAAACTGATCAAGATCTTTAAGATCCTTTAATTCCATTCTTGTGAGATCAGTTATAAGTTGTCTATATTCATCTGTGGGCTCTGGAACAAATTGAGTTAACAAAAGAACTTCTAAAGTTGCTAAACCAGCCAGAGCAACATTTTGTCTTTCTTCAGGAGTTGCAGAAAACCACCAATCCCATACAATACCAGCCATTCTTTTTTCAGCAAGTAGAAAAATAGAAAAGTTATCAAATTTTGAAACAACTTGCATCTGGTAGAGAGCACCAATCCAGACTCTAATAGATTCAGCAGGGTTTTTAGATTTATCTAGATCTAAAACATACCCAGACATATTTGTAGCAAACAAATCTTCTTCAAGTCTTGGATACTTAGGCTCAGCTTGTCTATTGGCTTTTTGCAGAGATGGTTTAATAAAAGACGGAAATAAAGTTGCAGCATTTTCAAAAGTTGCTAATTCAGACTTGTTTTTAAAAGAAGTAATAGTATTGGGCTTCTCTCGGACGAAACTAACTTGACTATTACTTGATTCAGCTTTTGCTTCTTCTTCTTCAGATTTAGAATCTGTTGTTTCCCACTTGGAAGGAATTTCCATAGTTCTGGAGAATCTAGGAGGCATCGACTCTCTTTTCTTCTTAGCTCTTCTCTTTTTCTCTTTTTCTTCTCGTCGCTGCTGATCAGCGGTATGTTCATCTTGTAAGAGCTTTAGATTAGCTAAGATTTGTTCACTTTGACAACCCAAATCATCTAGGACTTCTTCAGCATGAGCAGTCCAAGTAGTGAGATAATTGCCTAACTGATAGACTTGATCTAAATCATTGGGGTTTTGTGCATTATGCTCTATGAGTGGAGCACAATCGGCTCTTGTAGGCGGCTGTCTGGAAGAGGAAGACGTTGTACTGAATTTAGTACGAGATGGCCGTTTACCACCTTTAACAAATCTGCGGTTTGCATACTGCCATTCTTCAACTGGAGAAAAGTGACCGATACGATGCATTTTTTGTACAATTGGAAGGAAAGGTTTTGACTCAGGTATATACAATTCTTCGGGAGATAAAACTGGTTCGGACGGACCGACTTCTTGAAATGTAGGAATACTATCACTGCTTGAGGCAATAGTAGTAGGATCAATTGGAAATACATAATTCTTTTGCCTGGCTATAGGACGAGGTACTTGAGGTCTAGGAGGAATTAACTTGACCTGACCGTTATCAATAGTAACTCTTTTAGTTTTCAACTCAGGCTTTTTGGTGTCATTAATGGCTTTGTATTGGAAATACCAATTACTAGGTAGTTCTTCTTGATCATAGAGAACACCTTCAACTTGGGCATTGGTTAAACCAACTGTAACACAATCTTTTAAAACTGGTTGTTTTAGCTTAGGATGTGCTGTATTAGTAAGCTGAAAGAGGCTTGCCCAATAAGAGAAAGATATTCACTTTCTTCAGCCATCTGTAAACCTTGAACACCAGATAATAATTTCCAGCAGTCTTTGAGATGAACATCGGTAAGACTAATAGCATAATCAGGAAATATAGTTCCATATTGACATCCAGTTGACAAATTTCCCATAATAGTACCTATGCGTGCATGGTCATAGGTTTGGTGACGAGTATCAAACAATTCAACAATACAGGGAGTGTTGATACCATGACGAAACAAAGGAGCAAGTCCAATTCTTATCCCCCCAAAATGAAGATAAAAATATTTACCATCACGAGCATACTGACGGAATTGTTTAATTTCATCATCAGAAAATAAATTCAAAGCGAGAATTTGGACAGACGGACCTGAAATCTTAATAGTAATTTCGACTTCCTTCAGAAAATTTTTCTTTTTCAACAGAAAGGTCATGGGTAGCTTATAAATTTCAGTTGAATGGAGCTCAGGAGGAGTCCATTTGGAAGGGTCTTCAACAATCTCATGTTTTTCATTTTCTGACTCAGGAACGTCAGACTCGATGGAACGGGATGAAACTTCATTGATGACTTTACGTTCTACAGTGGTGAATGATCGCAAGAATTTGGCCATAGTGAATTTAAACCAGAGATGGACTTCAGAAAGCGTTTATCTACTATACACGCCGAAGCTATGTAATTCGAAGGCTGCCTGGCTTTCTGGAGGCTCTGTCTATAAATTCGACTCGGAAAATAGGAATAACTAGGCTCAAGAAAGATACAGGCTCTGATACCATAAATTAAAGATAGCTCTGACGGCTTTGATTTACCAACAACAGAAAGACAGAATGCTCTTTTAACTTCTAAAGATGGATGTCATAATGCTGAATTGCAGAGATTTTAATAGTAACCCCCCCAAGTTTCAAAGAAACATTATCTACATAATGGGTAAGGTTAACAGTACCACCAATAGTCTCAGAAACAAGGATATTATGCAAAGGTTTCCATAAACCTTTAAAAAGGGACGGGCGAGCAAGATTATTAGAACCACCAGTGTCAATGAAAGCATCAACACTAATCCACTCACCACGAACTTGAACTTCAACTGGAATATACAAAAGGCGATTTGTTTTCACAATCTTCTTTAGAAAAGCACTTTCATCAGCAGGAGGAGTATTAACAAGGAGTGAGGAGGAAGAGGAGACTGCTTTTGGATAAGGACACAAAGAATTCATGAGTGGTTGTGGAGACAAGGAATTAAAACGGGGTTGTGAATTAAGAGTGTCTGTGGAAACAATACTTTCAGTCTCAGAAATCTCTGAAGAGGAATCTTCAAGATATTCATCAGTAACTGATTCATCACTAAAATGATGTTCTTCATCCCATTCAGGTTCAGAAGTGGAAGCTAAAACATTCATCTTTTGACTGTATGAATCAACTAATTCATTCTCAGAATCGGAAGCATCTGTCAAAATATATACATCAGATACTTCATCATTGGAACTAACCATAGACCAATCATCAGCAAAATCTTCAATATCAAAGCAAGCTTTGAGTTTACCAGAAATTCTTTTAGGACATTTGCGAGCAAAGTGTCCTTCTTGCTTGCAGATATAGCATCTATCATCTCTTCTAGGCTGTTTTCGTTTCTTAACATAGCGGAATTTTCTGAATGGTTTTCGAGGATTTGCAACTCTTTTGGTTCTGTACCTACCATATCTTTTTCCTGACTTCTTGGATTTTCTTTTGTGAAAAGGAGTCCAGGGTAAGACATCTCGACAAACATTAAGATTAGGAGAAATAGTCTGACTTTGTTTCTGCCAGCAAAGATATTTAACTTTTTCTTTAGCTCTGAATAACAGATCTATCCAATAAATCTGTTCAATCTTTTTACCTTGAGTTTCAATATCTTTTGATATCATATCTCCTAAATTGCCTGGGAGCTTAGACAAGAAATTTACTTTCTGAGTATAGTCATTATTTAATTTTGCCTTAAAAACTTTTCCCATATACTCAGACCCAAACTGATCAAGATCTTTCAAATCTTTGAGCTGCATTCTAGACAGATCAGTTATAAGTTGTCTATATTCATCTGTAGGCTCTGGAACAAATTGAGTTAATAGTAAAACTTCCAATGTTGCTAATCCTGCTAAAGCAAAATTCTGTCTTTCTTCAGGTGTTGCAGAAAACCACCAATCCCATACAATACCAGCCATTCGTTTTTCAGCAAGTAGAAATATAGAAAAATTATCAAATTTGGACACAACTTGCATTTGATAGAGAGCGCCAATCCAGACTCTGATAGACTCACCGGGATTTTTAGATTTATCCAAATCTAAAACATAACCAGACATATTGGTCGCAAAGAGATCTTCTTCAAGTCTTGGGTATTTAGGCTCTGATTGTCTATTGGCTTTTTGCAGAGAGGGTTTGATAAAAGACGGAAACAATGTAGCAGCATTTTCAAAAGTCGCTAATTCAGATTTGTTTGTGAAAGAAGTAATAGCTTTCGGATTTTCTTTAAAGAAACTAACTTGACTATTACTCGATTCATCTTTTTCTTCTTCTTCTTCTGATTTCGAATCTGTTGTTTCCCACTTGGACGGAATTTCCATAGTTCGAGAGAATCTAGGAGGCATAGACTCTCTTTTCTTCTTAGCTCTTCTCTTTTTCTCTTTTTCTTCTCGTCGCTGCTGATCAGCGGTATGTTCATCTTGTAAGAGTTTAAGATTTGCTAAGATTTGTTCACTTTGACATCCTAAATCATCTAGGACATCTTCAGCATGTGCTGTCCAAGTAGTTAGATAATTGCCTAACTGATAAACTTGATCTAAATCATTTGGATTTTGTGCATTATGCTCTATGAGTGGAGCACAATCAGCTCGAGTAGGAGGCTGTCTGGAAGAGGAAGAGGTTGTACTGAACTTAGTACGAGAAGGCCATTTACCACCTTTAACAAATCTATGGTTTGCATACTGCCATTCTTCGACCGGAGGAAAGTGACCAAGACAGTGCATTTTTTGTACAATAGGAAGAAAAGGTTTTGATTCAGGTATATACAATTCTTCTGGAGCTAACACTGGTTCGGACTGACCGACTTCTTGAAATGTAGGAATGTTTTGACTGCTAGACGCAATCGTAGTAGGATCTAAAGGAAAAACATATTTCTTTTGCCTGGCTAGAGGACGAGGAACTTGAGGTCTAGGAGGAATTAGCTTGACCTGACCATTATCAATAGTAACTCGTTTGGGTTTTAACTCAGGCTTCTTGGTATCATTAATGGCTTTGTATTGGAAATACCAATTACTAGGTAATTCTTCTTGATCATAGAGAACACCTTCTACTTGGGCATTGGTTAATCCAACAGTAACACAATCTTTTAAAACAGGCTGTTTCAGCTTGGGATGTGCTGTATTAGTGAGCTGAAAGGAGGCTTGCCCAATAAGAGAAAGATATTCACTTTCTTCAGCCATTTGTAATCCTTGAACACCAGATAACAATTTCCAACAATCCTTTAGATGAGCATCTATGAGACTAATAGCATAATCAGGAAATATGGTTCCATATTGGCAACCAGTAGACAGATTTCCCATTATAGTGCCTATTCGGGCATGGTCATAGGTTTGGTGACGAGTATCAAACAATTCAACAATACATGGAGTGTTGATACCATGACGGAACAATGGAGCAAGTCCAATTCTTATCCCCCCAAAATGAAGATAAAAATATTTTCCATCGCGAGCATACTGACGAAACTGTTTGATTTCATCATCAGAAAATAAATTCAAAGCGAGAATTTGAACAGACGGACCAGAAATCTTGATAGTGATTTCTACTTCTTTCAGGAAATTTTTCTTTTTCAACAGAAAGGTCAAGGGTAGCTTATAAATTTCAGTAGAATGGAGCTCAGGAGGAATCCATTTCGAAGGGTCTTCTACTACCTCATGTTTTTCATTTTCAGACTCAGGGACTTCAGATTCAACCGACCGGGATGATACTTCATTAATAACTTTACGCTCGACCGTAGTGAATGATCGTAAGAATTTGGCCATAATGAATTTAAACCAGAGATTGACTTCAGAAAGCGCTTATCTAATATACACGCCGGAGCTGTGTAATTCGAAGGCTGCCTGGCTTTCTGGAGGCTCTGTCTATAAATTCGACTTTGGAAAATAGGCTTGATACTAGGCTAGGCTCAAGAACGATTCGAGCTCTGATACCAATAAGTGAGGCTTTACGTTCAACATGACAGACAGAAGACAAAATGCTCTTTTAACTTCTAAAGATGGATGGACTATCGTAACTTACTTCAAAAATCTGAAGTGGACGCTGAAGCAGAAAGTTTCCTCACATCAACCAGAGAAATGCGTACACAGCGCGACACCTTGGCGCTTCAACAACACGCCTTACAATCTCAACCTCAGATGTTCTTGGAATGAACAGTCCTCAGACTGGCGACCCAGCAGGCTTCAATATTATATCAAGTAAAATGTTACACACCATAGAAATAGCAAGTCAAGAGCAGACTTGATTACAATACAAACACTCAGAAACTCACAATGGCACTCAAACTCACGATGCCTAAGACTCACAATCCTATCTCTATTTATACAAGAAAAGAGCATCTTGAGGGTCCTTGCCTGACATCGATTGGTCATGGCGGTGTCTACTCAGATATGCTCGAGTACAATAATGCATGATAATAATTACAAAAGATGCACGCGCATGCGCATCTACAAAAGTAAAAGGTTCACCATGTGGGGCTGCGGTCGCTTTCGACGTCGGATCCTGGATCAAATTCTGACGAGGATTTGTTGTCGTAGAACTGCTTTTCTAGAATGTATAGATACTTTTGTTCCCAATCCACATTATTGGCCTGCGAATCTTCATACGTGTCCACAAATAAAGTTTCTTCTTTTTCTTTGCCTTTTGTGCTGGCCACTTGAATAGTAGATTCTTTATGGATAGGAGCACGGGATGATTGTCCTGTATCAAACTTAATCGTATCTGTTGTGACATAAAGATTCTTTCTAGGAAACAGATACTCAGTATCCTTTACCTTCCACCGATTGATGTAGGCCATTGGATCAATCTCTATTCCAAGAAAAGGATCATATCTTCGTGGCTTGATCTCGGGCACATTTTGAACGGC
>APFE031050295.1:0-15412 GCA_000404065.3 Pinus taeda
ACCTTCCCTTCTGCATTTGTCTTCTTCTTGAACACCCATTTGCTGCCAATGGGTTTCCTTCCAGCCGGCAACTCCACCAGATCCCAAGCCTCATTTTTGTGCAAAGATGCCTCTTTCCAGAGTTTTCCATCCTCTGAATCCACTGCTTCCTTCACAGTTCTGGGATCATCATCAGTAACAGACAAAGCAATGTTTGAACAGAAAGAAGATGGACTATACCTTTCTGGCTGCCTTCTTTCTCGAGCTGATCTTCTCACAGCCGGAGTTTGTGGCTCTTCATCTTCTGATTCCTCCTCTGCTACAGAGTCTGATTCTTCCTCCTTTAGTTCATACTCTATCTTCACAGGTTCCTTTGGTTGGACTTCATGTTTAATAACATCTTTCACCTCTCTGAACACCACATCTCGGTTGTACACAACCTTCCGTGTGACTGGGTTCCAAAACTTATAACCCTTTAAACCATCCTTATACCCAATAAAGATGCACTTTTCAGATTTACTATCCAACTTGGTTCATTTCTCCTTTGGAACATGTACATATGTATCACATCCAAATACCCTTAGATGTGAAAGAGAGGGTTTCATACCAGTCCATACCTCTTGTGGAGTCTTATCCTCCAACGCTGATGAAGGTGATTTGTTGAGCAAGTAACATGTTGTCTCCACTACCTCTGCCCAAAATTCTTGTCCTAACCTGACACCACTGAGCATGCTTCTTGCCCTTTCGATCAACGTCTTGTTCATTCTTTCTGCAACTCCATTTTTCTCAGGTGTGTATGGGGTAGCCTTCTGTTGTGCTATACCACACTTCTTATAGAATTCTTCAAATTCCTTACTGCAAAACTCTCCATCGTTATCTATCCTCAACACCTTTATCTTCTTCTCTATCTAGTTTGCCACCAGAGCCCTAAATTCTTTAAACCTGTCAAAGACTTCAAATTTCTTCTTAAGGAAATATATCCATGTATTCCCTGAGAATTCATCTATGAATGATACATAGTACATAGACTTACAGAGTGATGGAACCTTCATAGGTAAAAACACATCACTATGCACAAGTTCTAATATCTGTTTCACCCTCTTACCACCAGAGGTCAATCTCACCAGATTCTGCCTCCCAAATACAGAATTTTCACAGAAATCAAAATCCAGAGAGCTATTACTCATACCTTCTACCATACCTTTACCATGAAGTATTTGAAGGCCCTTCTCTCTAATATGTCTAAGCCTTTGATGCCACGACATGGTCTTCTCTCTAGAGACCACTAGATTTTCTGCTCCAGTTTTAGGAACCACAAGGCTGTTGCACCCATCAACAATAGTGCTACCTTGTAGCTTGTACAAAGTTCCAATCCAAACTCCCCACATCAATACCAATGCTCCCCGAACCATCTTGTAGGTATCCTTCTCGAACACAGTCTTTTACACCTACATCATCGAGCTTTCTTACATAAATCAGATTTTTGGCCAATGCAGGAATATGCAGATTACCTGAAATTGTTCTAACCTTTCCACCTTGCAACCTCAACTTTACTTTTCCACAACCAATGATTCTAACCTTCCTATCATCCCCTAAGAAGAAATCACCACCATCTTATTTCTCATACTCGCAAAACCACTCTATATGGTGAGTGAAGTGAAAGGATGCACCTGAGTCAATCAACCATGCCCCACGATATACATGTGTACTTGAAGACGCCAAGTACACATCGCCTTCTTCATCGGAGGTGGTTTTCACCTCTGTAGAAGGAGCATCATCAGATCCCTTTACTTTATCAAGAGCTTTAGATTTACATTCCCTTTTGTAGTGCCCTTCCTTTCCACATTTCCAACACACCACCATTACAAGTTTTCCTGGAGATTTAGATCTCCCTCTAGATTTAGATCTCCCACTCAATGACTTATTTTTGTTTCTATTATGTGATCTTCCTCGTACAGACAAGGCATCACCATTCTAGCTCTCCATATTTTTATGTCTCATCTCCTCCGTCAGCGAGGATGAGACTATTTCATCAAACTACAAGAAAGTTGCGTTGCTACCTATTGCAATAACTAGACTATCCCACAAATCTGGTAGAGAACACAACAAACTGATGCACTTATCTTCATCTAAAATTTTAAAATCACAGATAATAAATGACTTACCACAGTATTAAATGTGTTTAGATGTTCTGTCACTAAGTCTCCATCTTTCATCCTTAGGTTATACAAATTTTTCTGTAGGAATAGTTTATTCACCAGAGACTTAGATTGGTACAAAGTCCCTAACTTGTCCCACAAATCCTTCGCCATAGCTTCCCCTGATACATTCAGCAATACTAAATCTGAGGCACACAATCGTATTGTACTCTTAGCCTTTCGATCCAATTTCTTCCATTCTTCATCGGACACCCCCATTGGTTTAGTGCCTGGATCTATCACAACCCACTAATCTTTATCCACCAACAGATCCTCCATCTTGAGTTTCCATAACTCAAAACTCTGACCATTAAATTTCTTGATCTCTATCTTTCCGCTACTCACCATATTTTGTCACCACCAGAATCAATCCCGCAAATCTCCCACTGAACAAGTTCTACCACAGGCCCGAGTGAAACGCCTTAGTAACAAAGGCATCCCCTTGAAGCCAAAACAAGTTTGACACGAAATGTAGGTTTTAACCCCGTACAGAAATTACCTGCATACAAATTCTAAAACAGAAAATAAACAATGCGAGAGCATAACACATAAAACACATATACATAGAGATTTCCCATGGATCCCAAAACTGAGACTACTAGATTGATTTTTCATTCTTTTCCTTTGAATGTTACAATACATATTTCTACATGCTGAAGCATCCAATACCATGGACCAAAAACCATCACTTCCAAAACCATGTGAAAAAAATATGCACAAAACCATAGGTAGGTCCGCCGAACCTAATATAGGGTGCAAAAAACAAAATTTTCTGGGGCGTTGCCTCGAACCTCATAGAGGGGGGTTACCTGCACCCGTCAAACCCGCTATGAGCCGCCCACTATGCAATCAACGCAATGAATGGGGGGCTCCACCCCCCATCTGACCCGCCGGTTAACTACATGGGCTAGTCGTGGAAAGAATATAACACAACCCAACAACTAACTTATATAAATCTTTCTCAAAACTCATAAATATCTCCAAATTGCTTAATTAATACAAAATGACTCGACTCCAAAATTCCAATGGTAATTTAATGTAGCCCTATTAAACCATACTAGATGGACTACAAGTATTTACCCTCTAAGATGTAACAGGAGTAATCCATCATTAAAAGATAATGCAATAACATAGGGTATCCATCATTAAAGGGATAACAAAGCATGACCCTCATCTCCTCATGGGACGATTTAGTGGTTGGCACAATGGGATGTTATCCCCTCCACTTGATTTCAAATTTTATTAGGGGACATCTTTGGAGTCCCTACTCTTGCTAAGTCATAAATTCATGGTATACTATTGGTAGTTGTCTTCTTTGGTATTGAGCCTTATTTAGATTACTCTATCAATTCACCATGGTAAAAAAATTAAACAAAGCATGACCCTCATAAAAATTTATTCACCCAGATTACTCTAACAAGTTATAAATTCACCATGGTAAAAATAAACAAAAACAAAAACCTAACCTAGTAAAACTTTCTCATTAAGCTCCTCCACCCTCGTGGAATCCTAGCTTTTTACTAACTAAATTCTAATATACTTTGGGGAATTGAAGTTTAATATTTAACCTCACCAAATTACTAGGTTCACCATGGTTTAAAGAAAAAAAAAAACATCGCAGAATCCTTGTAACAATTTTTTCTCTTTATTCGTAAACTTAACCATGAAGGAAGTGTCAATCATTGTTATACAAGATTTACAAATGTGGACAAAAGTATCTCCCTTAGGTTGGTGGCTAACCTAGAACAATAGAAGACAAGAAACAAAATGCTTTTCCTTAAAGTAAATAGATGATGTAGTGAGGCCTGACTGGAATCCTTCACACACTTCGCTTCTTCTTTAGCTTGGAAGCTCCCATTCTAGCTCTGAATGCTAAAATTAGAACCTACATAGTTAGATAACACAAGCCAAGAAAATACAAGATCTATGCAGTAGAATCTAAGTACTTCATTCAATAGATCAACATTGTATTGAAATAAGTGAAATAACAATCACATATAGGAAAATAATGAATTCTTTTCATTAATATAAATGGAAGGATATTAAAACAATAAGTAGGAGTTGACCTTGTATAAAATATCCTCCAAGTTGTTGACATGTCCTTTCCTCGTCACAATATTTACCGCCAATCACCTTAAATGCACGAGAAGAAAACAATTCACTACAGTAGCATAAGGGAAAGAACACTCTCCAAAATCCCACCCCCAACCACATAGAAGGCTGAGAATATATAGAGAAGTAGGGTAAGTTTGGAGTTCTTATCCAATTACCAATATAAGGTAAGAGATCCACCTTTGATGGAGGGATAGGATCAAAGGATAAGTGGTGAAAACTCCAAAGTAGGGAATGGTAGGATCCAAATGTTTTATCCAGGTTAAGTAGTTGAGACAACTTCTAGAAACTCCTAGAAGGGGAAGCTTCCAGAATCCCAATCATTCACCCGATTTCTAGAACCAACACAGGTGGAGAGGGGAGAAGCCTGCTGGTGACCAATGCAGACTGTAGTGGAGCAACCTACTGGTGCACGCACCTTAGTAGGCTTACAAGGAACATTGGTTGTCAAATTGGCTCAAATTATGCATTTTAGGGCTGAAACTCTCGGGGATGAAGGGAACATGCTTAGGGCTTTATGCAAGATAGTGAAAAGGGGGGATACGATGTTGATTGATCCAATTAGGAGTCTCATTGATTGAATGTGACAAAATGGCCTATAATAGAATGCCCCCTAAAGTGCAAGGTTAGAGATGATGATTGATGAATGAAGTGCCTTACCTTGTGACAAGTCGAGATCAAGAACCAATGGCGAGCTTCATCTATTACAATACATTTACAACATGACATCTTTGTTTTCTAAGGGAGGCATACTCATACTCAACTCATAAGCTACCATAACATGTATAATGATCAAAATACACGTCCACATATGCAAATGGTGGACCCATGACTGTATGGCTATTAGTATGATCATAGCCATCATACATAGTGATATTCTATAATCCTGAAATCGTGGCCCGAATGGATGAAACTAGATCTGGGGTCTTTTATCTCATTCATATGACTAACCAATGTACAAGTCTAACCATGTGAATCAATGAGATTGAGTTGAACATGGTAGACACCATTTGATTACTGGCCAATGATGTAAGTCATTAACAGATGCCAGAGAAACCACTGACGATTTTAATGTCTCCCAAAGGTACTATAGTACAATCTGTATGGTGTGATTAAATGAGTTGATGTCGAACACCACACAAAATATTTTAGTCGAAGTCCATTGGTGTAAACCTATCGCTGAGAGTGAGGAAACATGCCAAGATAGCAAAGGGGTGTTTCTAAGTCAACTTCCTAGATGATGTTCCAATGTCAATAGGAAGCGACTCGTTGTAGGAGGGATTTGATGTATCCCCCCATCAACGACATGAAACATGTATCATGATTGACACAGAATGATCAAAATGATGCTAACATGAACTAGATCAGGAAAGGCAGACATGAAATGAAGGCTTAAGAGTATTGTATTGGAGATTAACTAAATGAATTCTCTTGAACACATTGGCGACACTAAATGGAGTTGGAAACATTGACCCAAAACTAAAATGAATGCTCTGAAAATGATATGATAACCAAAATACAATCAGATTATCAAACCAAACAACCATGGAGATGAAGTGGAAAGTGTCATGCTGAAGAGCGACTCACTACCATTATCAAAATGGAATCCCTTGTTTCCTAATTTTACAAACCATACTAGTCAGTACCTCCTTATTTTTTAACAAGCTTGAGGATAACATATGGTTGATACGTAAATTCATCCTTGGTATGAATCCCTATGAGTATATTTAGAAAGCCCTAAGAATGATTCGTTTGGCCTTGTCATGTTTGACAACTCCATCACTCTTTGAAGTTTTAACGAGTCTAGTGAAAGTAAAACTCGACATATTTTTCATGTTTAGATAGTTTGAAAAAGAGGTGAATAAGAGAAATCCAAATGTCCCTTAGGTCTAAAAGGGTAGAAAACAATACCCAAGATAACCTCTTAGCCATATTTGACTAAGGTATTCCTTTTTTGTAGCTAGTCTATCTTTGTCTAGAAAAGGGTTGAACTTATAATCAGTATACGTATTTTCATTTTATTTAATGAGTTCTAAAAGACAAGTACTCATAAATATTTTGATATTTTCAGAGTCTGAAAAGAGCTGAAAGAGGAATCCTCTTGGAGGAGCGAGTGGTATAGATGGTAGCAACTGGGTCTGGTCATGATGGAGCTACTCAAACACATAAGGGTCAAGAGGGTGGCTAATAAGACCACTGATCACAATTTTTCCTCATGATAGGTTAAAATAACGAAGTGAGAGTGTATGATTGGCTAAGTAGATGGCGAAGGTGGAATGAGAAAACCAACACTCATATGGAAAAAATAGGGTGATAAAAATGTAAATCACGAGGCATAAAATGAGAATGGTTTCATCTTTACATAAGCTTGAAACATGGGAAACTATGAGTGAAAGTGGTTTTATTTTTACACAATCTTGAAACATGGGAAATTATGATTGAAATTGGTTTCATTTTTACACAAGCTTGAAACATGGGAAACTATGCTTGAAATTGGTTTCATTTTTACACAAGATTGAAATCGAGAAAAAAACTATGCTTGAAATAAGTTTGCATTCCCATAGCATAATGAATCAAATCAAGGTACATGCCCCCCAAGCTTCATTTCATACACCTAAGCAGACTACTGGGTACTAACATGTCGACGGAATGAAGGTCCATTTATGAGATCAAGTGAAAGACTCGACTGGGAATTTACGAGATCCTTGACACGAGAAAATAACTATGCTCAAGGGACCTTGTTTCATTTATTTAATGATATTTACACAAGAAAAGGAACTTTTCTTAGACACCTTGTTTCATTTTTTAAGGAGCTTAACACAAGAAAAGGATCTTTGCTCTAGGAAACTTGTTTCTTTTTTTAAGGAGCTTAACACAAGAATGGAACTCTTCTCCAGGATCCTTGTTTCATTTTTTAAGGATCTTGACACAAGAAAAGGAACTCTGCTCCAAAAACCTTGTTTCTGTTTTTACGGAGCTTGACATAACAAACGGAACTCTCCTCCGGGGACCTTGTTTCATTTTTTAAGGAGCTTGACACAAGAGAAGGAACTCTTCTCCGATCCTCATCATGGCCTCTAAGAAAACATGTCTTGCAAAAGGTTCTCATTGGATGGGAGAAAAACACTCTGGAAGGGATATATATCAAGGGATCCAATGGAAAGATCAAACTCCAATGCCACCAGTAAATGATTCACCATATCACCTACTAAATCTAGGTCGAAAGAAGTTGAGAAGATAGTGAATTGTTCATATTCATTAGTAGGTACATGAATGGGACAAGTTGGCACATAATTAGCCTGTGGCGTTGAAGATACCACTTGCACATTTGGAACACTTAGGGAATTAGGATGATTGGCAGTCAATTTAGGACCAACAAATGAAATTTGATTGATAGACACAATCCATCCATCATGCAGAAAGCACATCACTCGAAAGAGTGTGGATAAAAAAGCGTTCATATAATAAACATCCTCTCACCCTAGGAGAAAAATTAAGTCCAAAGGGTATATGACAACCATAACATCAATACATACAATTTTTCCTCCCAAGGTAACAGGAAACTGATTAAAACCTAACAAATTCAGAGCAGCAAACACAACCTGTGGGGAACCCCAAGCTTTCCCAACAGAGGAGGATAGAATACTAACAAAAGCTCCCATATCTATAACAATGTGATGGATGTCCTTACTATAAGCCTTTACCATGGTATTAAAAGAAATGTAAGAAGGGATCTAAGGTTCTTTCCATCGAATCCAAAGAAAGCCATTGACTTGTTTCCTTGGAGGGGGTTTTGTAGGGATGGAATAAATCCCCCCTATCTAGTAGAAATAGAAGAAACAAGAAGAACCTGATCGGTATGATCATTACTCTCTATGGGAAAATTACGATTGAATGTAGGTGGAATTAGGTCAACCATTTTCTCAACCAATGGTTGGTCGAGAACAAACTCACCGGATTCATATTCAGGGAGAGTGGGATTACTGGGGCTCAGATTCTAATCAACCACTTCATCAACTAGTGGAGGATTGGGAGAAAGCTTTTGGTAACCAATTGGAAGTCTAGGCTAAGAAATTGTAAGTTATCCAGCACTTTTTAGGCTTCATCCATATAAGGACAAAGGTGAATACGATAATTCCATTCACAGAAATTACAGGGAAATTTGACATTACCATTTTTCCCATGGACCTTACTATCACTAGTTGAAGGTTTGTCACCAACATCATCTCTAAAAGCAAACAACAAAGGCTAATGTGGGCCTATGGACCACACTTCTAATACCTTGGGAATACTAAGACAATCTCTAAGAAGGTGGTCACCCTTAAATAACACGCAAGGGAATTTAATTTTATGGGGATGATTAGAATATTTATCCATACTAGTTGCATCCGTAGTAGTGGTTGCTTGGTTTCCACCATGCTTATTTTGCTTCTTCCTCTTCGTCCTTTTCATCTTCTTCTTAGCTACCTACTTACTAGAATCAAGAATTTCACCAATTAAAGAGGAAGAAATGGATGAAGAAACAATAGGTGAAGAAGGCAAAGGGTCAACTTTAGGATCAACATGAGGTTGATGTTGTTTAGGTGGAGGAGAACTTAGTTGAGAAGTAGTTTGGACATTCAAAATAATAGGTGTTGAAAATAACTAAACTGGAAAGAGGAGGGACACCATTTCCATGTAGGGAGCAGCAATATTTCCAAAGGAATGAAAAGGACTAGGATTCCTGTAAGAGGGGTTCCCTTGATTGGTAGACTCCAGAAATGCTTCCATTAGTCTCAACCTAAGATCCACTAAGGAGTTGTTCCAAGGGGAGGATGTTGTTCCACGGTCAATTAATTGATTTTAGAAATTAGAAACACAAAATAAACAAAGGGGTAACTAGGTAGAAAAGTTTACCAAGCAACTGTGAATTGCAATCTACACCATGGCGAATCAAGGACTGAATGTGCATTAAGGCAATGTCCCAAAATGTTGTGTTCGATGTATCATGGTATAGAAGGTGACCAACTCAGTTACCTATGGATGGATAGAAACCTTTAGGGAACTCCCCAAAATATGCCTAGCACTACATGGACATGGAGTTTGTAGTAGTGTTGTCTAATGCATAAGAATTCATTGAGAGAATTCCCATGTACTTTACGTGCGTCGAGCACCAGCAATATACCCAAAGGTATATGGAGTATGAACCTATACACTCACATACGTGGAACGAGATTTCATCACTGGGATACAATGCTGGCAAACAATGACAACTCCTACCTTTAACGACACCAAAACATGTCTCTAGCCTAGACCTATAAATGTTTGTGTTAATGTTATAGTTTTGGGGCTCACCACAGATGTCACCTAAATATCCTACAATGCAAATATAGCATGAGAAAATAGAAATTGTTTCTCTTTCAATGAAAATATAGCTAAAAAAGGGAAGAAATAATTAAGATGCAACACACAATATTCGACAAACAAGATGCAAGATTGAATTTCCTTTCCAATGCAACTACTACTATGTTAATACACATGCAAAACCCTAAATACCGATGCAAAATTTTTATTTTCACCACACTTAATTTTCGAAATGAATAGAACTAAGATGCAATTGTTCAGTTACTAATTCAATTACACTTTTCAGAATGAGGACTAGAACAACAATTCATCCAAGTGACCAACATTCGAATGAAATTAGTTCGCAAGGGACCAAATCATAAGAACAAATAAAAATCAAAACCAATTCTTACCAAAGCAAAAAAACACGAATGAACACCAACTGGAGGCTTTAGAGAGACCAAAAGACATTGAAGACTCAAGGAAGTTCAGCTGGAAGTAGGCTGACCAAAGATAGGCTCAAGAACCAAGGAAAAATTCATGCAAAAACATGGGCCAACATTGGTGCAGAATAGGCACTAGTACATTGTAGTGCTAGTGCAGAGTGGGCTGGGTTGGGGTGCAATGCTTTGCCAAAGGCGCAGGGGGTGTGTTGGGCTTGCGAAAGAGGATTTTGACACAAAAATCGCAAAAAAGGCTCAATAAAATCACTTCCTAGGTCTGTTCTTTGTTGAATGATACTACAAAGGTATGTCCAGGAGGTAATCAAATACAATGGACAAGCAAACCACTAAGAGAATGCTTCATTCCCCATTGGAGTCGCCAATTTGTTATACGAGATGTATGATTGTGGACAAAAGTATCTCCCTAGGTTGGTGGCTAAACTAGAAAAACAAAGAAATAAGGAACAAAATGTTTTTCCTTAAAGTAAATAGATTATGTATTGAGACCTACCTGGAATCCTTCGAACACTTCACTCACTTAGCTTGGAAGCTCCAATTTCAGCTTCGAATGCTAAAATTAGAACCTACACAATTAGATAACACAAGCCAAGAAACTACAAGATCTATGCAATGTTGTCTAATTACTTCATTCAATATATCAACATGGTATTGAAATAAGTGAAATAAAAATATCATATATAGGAAAACAATGAATTCTTTGAATTCATATAAATGGAAGGAGATTATAACCATAAGTAGCAGTTGATCTTATAGAAGAGCTCCTCCAAGTTGTTGACTTGTCCTTTCCTTGTCCGAATATGTACCTCCAATCACCCTCAATGTAAGAGATAATAACAAATGAGTGTAGTAGCATAAGGGAAAAATCACTCTCCAAAATCCCACCACCAACCACATAGAAGGATTGTAATATATAGAGAAGTAGGGTAAATTGGGAGTTCTTATCCAATTACCAATATAAGGTAAGAGATCCACCTTTAATGGAGGGATAGGATCAATGGATAAGTGATGAAAACTCCAAAGTAGGGAAGAATAGGATCCGAATGTTTTATCCAAGGTAAGTATTTGAAACAAATTCTAGAAACTCCTATAAGGGGAAGCTTCCAGAATCCCAATCATTGACCCGGATTTCTAGAACCAACAGAAGTGTAGAGGGGAGAAACCTGCTAGTGACCAACGTAGGACATAGTGGAGCAACTTGCTGGTGAATGCACCTTAGTAGGCTTACATTGAGCATTGGTACTCAAACTAGCTTAGGTGATGTAGTTTAGGGCGGAAACTTTGGGGGATGAAGGGAACATGATTAGGGCTTTGTGTAAGATTGTGACAAGTGGGAATATGATGTTGATTGATCCCATAAAGAGGCTCACTGATCGGATGTGACAAAATGCCCTATAACAATCACCATTCTTAACATCGAATCATCATAAACTTAAACATAAAGGAAATGAATAAAACTTTTGTGAAACAAAACGTGCATAATAGAAGAGCCACCTTATTTCAACAAATTCAAAATGAGTCACAATTACCCACACACAACCTTCATACATGTATCATTCTCTTGAAAACAAATGAAAATATATCTTTTCCATGCAATTTTTGTCCAACGGCCGAAACTCATTTTTGTTGACTTGAAATGTAACATTGAATCTAGAAATTTTCATTCCACGCAAAGCTTTACCCTTTACAAATATAAATAACATGTAATTCATTACAATGGAAATGCATATAAATAATTAAAATATGTTATACGACAGAGCTCATTTATTAGTTTGATTTTGATCATCAACATAATGCACGATCAATTCAAAGTTATTGTAGGGTGCTTTAAGGGGCATAATTATTCATATTATTCTTATCCACGAAAGGAATCATGTGAAGGGAATGAGAAGAAGAAAGACTAGGGAAAAAAGAGAAATAAAGCTCCAATACCCACCTACTACTTCCCTCTCAGATCCAACCTCTCCCACCTGTAAAGAATGCCATATTAATGCAGTAGATTATCATGTTTGTTCAAGAGTTTAAATATGTTTGAAACAATTACAGTCTTTGAAATCTGCTGTGTGGAAAAGTGCGTTTAGTAGTTTGATTTTTATCACCATGGTGATGGATGGTGTTGCTTTAAAGGTATTACTTCGTCTTCTGTAGTATCAAAATAATTGTGGAAAGTGAAGAAGTCCACTTGTGGATCAAGGGGAATCCAATCTAGGATCAGATTGATAGTGTCTGGGAATAGAGGAATTTGATGCCCAAAAATTTAGCACAAATTCTCAACTTGGCTTTTCATATGTACAAAATGTATGATTTTTTTTTCTAGAGCATCATCTCAAGGTTGCGATTTTAATTTTCAAATAGAAAAACAACTTTACCATAACATGAAGTTTATTTGTTTTTAAGTCAGATTTATAGTCAAGAGATGCATCCAATTTAGGTCCTTTACACTTTCCTTTCATTTAACATATAAAGAGAGTCAATAATATAAATTTATAGGAAACATTTGTAGAATTTGATGAAAATTTCTTATTAAAAACATCAAAATGCATCGTCATTCGAAATTCGCTCCATATTATTCCCTTTCTTTCTGAAATTATTTCTAAGAACATATAAATTAGGAAGAACAACATTAATGAACTTCACTTTATTTTTAATCTTTAAATAATTCTTCTTCTTAAAAGTAATGAGGGTCTGGTTTGTTGTTGAGTATAGATCTTCAGTTAATCTATCTTTATCATTTACATAGAGTATATCTTTTCATTTACAACTTTAGTATAAATGATTAAAGTAACCTGAGTTTGTCAATTTATTTTATATAGAATATAATTTTGATGTACAATTTTTATTATATATTATATAACATATTTTTGAATTGTACCAATAACAACAAATGTAACAAGATAATAGTATCTTTTCACTTTTTTTTCATCTCTCAAATTCTCAAGCCAATCTTAGATAAAGAAAAAATGAAACTGAAAATTAAACACAACATTAGTGAATGTTAGGGAAAATCAGAATTAAAGTTTTTTTATAGATATTTTGATGATGATAATTTCAATAGAGGCATATTAATTTTCCATACATGATATCAATATGTGTTTTCTAAAATTTTTAATAGGCATAAATGAAATCACTTAGATAACTTGTTAGGAAATTACTAGTCACATATGGAAATATCAATGAAATATAAAATATGTATATCAAAGTTCAGCTGATTAAATATATCAAAAATATGTCTATGAATGTTTAGCTTATTAAATATACCAAATAAGCTATTATTTTTTGTGCTCTTGTATTTTTTTTTCCTTAAAATCATTTTTTCTTTCAACTATTAATATAAACAATGTGTATATTTTTTTTTAATGAACCACATGTAAGAACCATGATGAAAAAATAATCAAGCATCTAGTAACTCTTCAAAGCATATATCCAAAATTTCAAAATTCCATGGGCCATGAGTTTATTCAAAACATAATGAA
Organism: Pinus taeda; assembly: GCA_000404065.3. Taxonomy (NCBI): domain Eukaryota; kingdom Viridiplantae; phylum Streptophyta; class Pinopsida; order Pinales; family Pinaceae; genus Pinus; species Pinus taeda. Next base: position 13,546 of record APFE031050295.1, read on the forward strand.
ACTATTATTCAAAGTAAAAGTGGTTATTTTGCGAAATAATAACTTAATAAATGTTTAAACGACCATAAGAAATATATTCATGAAGGAGAACCATTTATAAATTTCATGTCTTCGTGGAGTATATCATCAAGAATTTCATCTTACCTATTAATGATTGGTTCATAAATAGGTTGGTTGTAGTTTAGTTGGGTCCAATCCATCATTTCCTTATCTCTCATGCAACTTCTTCATGTAAATTGCCAAGTTTGTACGATCCCACCGCAACCCTCCCTCCCCACCTGATGCAAAATGTAAATGAAATATATAGATGGAGAGGTGTTTAAGCACAAACCATAAGATTCATTAGTAACCCAATGAGTCTTTGGTTAATTTGAACCTTAATTAGATTATAACCAAAGCCCTTTTGGCAAGCTTTGTTTTGAAGCTGTGACATTCTTGTTAGTAGCATGCCATAAGTAGATGATTCAATTGATTGATAATTTTATTTTTGTCGTTACATATTCGAAGGAAAAGATTAAGGGATCCACCACCCACCCTCTAGGTTCCCAAATTATCAATATCGTCAACATATAAACCACCAACTATAAAAGTTGTCAGTAAACTAAAGGGACTTTACTAGATTTGATATTATGGCATCCATCTCATTAACATTCACTGGGTGAATAGTTTAGTTTATTGAGACAATATTATATACTCTTTCATAAGGAAACCTCAAGGGGTCTCATTCTCTTCTTGACTATATAGATGGAAAATGACTCAATTATCATCCATAATAGTGGTCGACATCATAGAGGGACTTAATCAAATTTAAACATATGGCCTACTCATTAGCAATATGCATTAGATGAATAATTAAATTGATTGAGCTACCCTTAGGATTTATTTCCAATAAAAATCTCAAGGGAACCCCTCCTATTCCTCAAAATATTTGAATGGAAGGTAGCTTAAATGCAAATCTCAAAAGTGGATGGTAACCCTAGGGGGTTGAAGAATTTGACATATGGTCCGCCCATGAGAAAAATTCCTTATGGAGATGGTTTGATTGATTCATCTAACCCTTGGAGCTATTTTGTTATATATACAATATTTTGAATAAATTTGATTAATTCCTTCAAAGAAATTCTCAAATTTTGATAGACCAAGCTTGGTCCTTGTTGAAATTAACAACCATCATCATCATAATTATGCATATTTCGCAATTCATGTTACCAATGGGGAGGTCATATGGTCAAATCTAATTAAGTCCCTCTATATTAGCGACCATTATTATGGCTCGTAATTGAATCATTGTCCTTATCGATATTTTGGGAATACAAAGGACCAGGGAGATCCCCCAATGTTTTATTTTGAATATATAACAATAACAAAAATAAAAAATCCATAAACTAAATCATCTTCTTCGAGAATGCAACTAAATAAGACGCAACATGTGTGGCAAGTTCAAATCAAGTTGAGTCCCTTGATATTAGAAGCCATCATTTTGATTAGTTTTTTATTTGCGTTCATGTAAATGTTATAATTGGAATTAATGCTAGAATTTCCTTTTCAAATTTCATCCATAGAAACACAAAAAATTATATGTTAAAGCTATTTATTTTAAAAAAATATTTATAATGTCCTAATTGGGAAAATAATATGGTTATTTAATGTGAGTCCTAAGAAAACAGAGAGATCCAAGGTTCAAATCCCCTAATTGTGACTTGATTTATAGGGATGAGGACAAGCTCTAGGTCCCTAGAGTATTATTGATAACTATGTGTCAAGCATGCTGCTGAGTTCCTTTTGGTTACAAAAGAAGACATATTTAGAATATTAGATAATTATAATTTCATTAAAACTTGTAAGAGAAAATTTAATAAAAGAAAAT
>APFE031050301.1:0-24479 GCA_000404065.3 Pinus taeda
GAAGTACTTCATGATTAACTTCATCAGTGGAGCATATTCATCTTTCAAATATTTGAATGGAAAAACTCTTTGGAGCTGCCTCAAGAAACTAGCCTCAATGTAAGGCTCATAGTGCTTTCAATCAACCTTCTGTTTCTTGTGCCACTGTTCTCCAACATTCGTTATGCCGGTTGCTAATGAGACAGTTTTAGGTGTCAGTGTGAAGGTGACCTCAGCCAAGATAGAGTGATCTCCCTGTGGGTGAAGCACAAAAAGGCGGACCAACTCATGATGAACTTGAACATTAGCTACCCTTTGACAAAACTCAAAACATGATAGATGCTGGAAACATGACATAGCAAGAGGGCAGGCCTGCAGTTTTGTGAGGGTGGTTGGCTCATCCCTAACATGTTTGCCACTTTTGTGATGTCTCTGGGGAGTCTGTTCTTCCGAGGATGAATCACTTTGGGTTTCCATATCATACTCCAATGAATGCTCAGAGGCCATGACTGCTGTATGTGTACTGTGCTTGCACTGCCCTTTGATGATGGTAGTGAAACTATGTGTTGATATGAACTTTGCCACCAAGGGGAACAATGCAAAAAAGGGAGTGTTAGGAAGGGGAATAATATGATGGGATTAGGGGTTATGGGGGGAAATTTTGTTTAGGGATATGTAGGAGAGTTTGGGGATTTGATAAGGTAAGGTTTTGGGGTTTTATAGTTGACAAATGAGTGGAGGGGATAGGGAATAGGGGTTTAGTAATGTTTTAGGGTAGGGAAAATAGGGAAAAGTGGGATAGGGGGAAAGGGAAAAATGGAAAGAAGGGGAAAAATGAAAGGGAGGAGGAGCCTTGGCATCAACACCACAAGTTTGCAACCCTAGAGCAATGGCTTTGATGTTTTCAAGGGGTAGGATTTAGGCATTTTTTATTGCAATTATAAATGGCCATAACCATCATCCTATCCACAAAATTTGATGAACAAGCCAAGATATAGACCCTACCTGGCAATTGGAAGGAATTCCAAACGATTTGTGGCAAATTTGGAACAATTTCGAGCCTTTGTGGTGTGCGCCGCGATCTGTATATGCATCATGCCCGTGTATTTCCACCATTGTGGGGTCGCGCTCTTTATGTGTGCCGCGCCCATCTGTGTGTGCGCCGCACTCTGGAAAACGACTCCAAACTCACCTAAAATGCGTGCGTTGCACTCTCAGTCACTTTGCTATGTTTCTCTATAACCTTGGTGTGCACAATGATCTTGTTACTTGTGGAAACTTGTATATAAAGGCATTTGGAGTCATGGGTTTAATGTTTTCTTCTTTAAAACCCACTTTGATAATGTTTTTATTTTGACACTTTTCATTGATTTAATTCAACACTGAATTAGACTTTTCCCTTTGAATTTTTAGGTAGAATGATGAAATTTTTGGAACTTTTTGCAGGGGTCGCATGACATGGCATTTGGCCAAGGAAACCATGACTGCGCCTGAAGAGATCAACTGGAGACGTTTTTGGAAAATGATCACAAATGACACACTGTTTGACTTTTCTTCAAAACAGGGTTTTGAAGAACAGTGGTAATCTGTCAACATGATGATGAAAATCTTTGAATCACAACTTTGTAAGGGTCTCCCTCTGGTCTGCATGGCTTTATTAGACATGGTTGAAGACCAAATTGACTAATCCCTAGACCTAATGACTGAAAATGACTCTCGTCCATTAAAAGATCGAACATTAACTGTCATGGACTTTAGTGACCATTGACAAAAGACCTAAGCCAGTGGGTGTCAAACATGAGGGGAAATGACCAGCATGACCTTTTCCGTCAGATTATGGCATGCCCCTAGTGGAATGCAACTGAGTGAATGGAGCGAGACACCAAAAAATGAGATGCAGAAAGATTTTTGATCTCTGACGAAGGACTGACAAGACCGACTCTAACATTGGCTCCAATGGGGGATGGTAGCTCCAGCTCCTTGGAGGTGTCAAGCACTGCAGATCTTTGGGTGAGTAGACAGTGCCTTCATCCATTGGGCTATGGAGTCGTTATTTCGACAAACAACACAAGAATTTGACGCATTTATTGATTGGAACTTGACTTAAACTGACTTAATTATGAAACCAACATGACTGAGAAAACTGACTCAATGCAAAAGGAAATGACTCATGACTGACTTAACTAAAATAAGAACTGAAAAAACTTATTCAATGGCAGCAGTCCATTAAGATTCTAGGGTTTCAAATTATGATGACAACCACCTGCATACTAATGAAATATGTACAATCATGTGTAATGTGTCTTCCAATGTAACCAATCAAGCAGATGCCTTGTTGATTGATTCTCCTGATCAGATCTCCTAATCAACAACATATACTGATAACTAGGCATCCAAAAACATAGTTGACCATCATCTCCTTCATCAATGAATACTGCAATAATCACCTTCACTGCTAACTGAAACAGATTTGCCATTGGATCATGAAAAACATGAAGATTGACCTCTTGCTGGAAAAACAAGGTATCTTTTTCTCTTGATTCTGGTCTTTCTTCATAGATAAGAGTATGTTCCTGGTCTTCAAAAAAATTTCAACAAATAGATGAGCAAATTTCCTCTTCAAAGAACATTTCAAAACATGAGACATATGAGGAAGAGCCTGAAAGGGGATCCTGAATGGTCTGGTCTGCTGAAGTCTGAATATATTGTAGGTCATCTTCATATGATATGACAGCTAGATTGTCTTTGCATTCATCAATGATGAGAAAAGAAACCTCAAAAGATTCTTGAAACCCAACACAATCATTTATATCATCTACCACATATTCATCCAGAGAAAGATTTTCACTTACTTGAACAAAGAACTCATCTTGGTGCTCATGAACTAACTGGATTACCTCTTGGTCTGATGACATGAGAACATTTGAATTCAAAACTCTGTTTTCTTCATCCCATATGGTTTTAGCAGCAGAGTTCTCTTTCATGGGACTTAGTACAAGGTGTTCTTGGTCATCACAATCTGAATCTACATCTGAAATGGCTGTCTTGACATTATCACATTCTGGAATTAGAGTTGGACTTCCTTGCATGTTGTCTTCTTCTATGGACAAATCTGAACCGACCCTTTTTCTTTCATTACTTTCAGTCATATGGACATCTTCAACCCGCTAATCTATAAAGTTGTTCATTGGACTGTCATCCTTTTCAAAAGAGGAAGAAGTTTCACCAACACTTTCTTGACCATGTGTGCACTGCAAATCTACTTTAGCTTGAGCTGGAACATGACTGTGCAAGAGTTGATCTATCTCGTCTTCAGACAAAGGAGATAAGACCTTTTGTTTCCTTTTGCTCAAATAGTGATTGTCTTCATTAATTTCAATTGAAGGAGTGTACAAGTTTTCCTCATACTGCTGATCCATTTCATGCAATTCCTGTTGACCGTCAAGATGCAAAATTCCTTCATCTTCCACCGCACTAAAATCTTTATACTGCTGCAGATTTTCATGATCGTCTTTATGCTGTTGAAATGGATTTTCATACAGGACTTCCATGATCTCTTCATCCATGAAATTATCATCCTCATAATATTTTTCAAGGCTCTCAATAAAACCATAAGCATGCTTGCAACAATCCTGAACTAAATTTAATGATGGATAAGATTCTTTATATCTCTCAATGAACATGGCATGAAAATCCTTTAGACAGTAAATGCAAGCAGTGGGAAAATTTTCATACCAAGATTGGGCTTCACCTTCCAGAGTGGCAAGGAATATCTTCATCAAGCAATCTTCAGGAATATCAACCTTCAACTTGCCAATGTGCATGTGAAATCTAACTAGATGTAAAGAAGCATCCTTCCTACCTTCATCTTTAAACGTAGGCAAATTCCTTGACCAATCTACTTTTGGAATCTTATTTGGAAATCTTGGAATGTGATCTCGGCTCATGGGAGCGTATCTTCTTGCAATCCGCTCCATTTTAAAAAATCTCAAAGCTACTGATCTCTCTGCAGTGGAGTCACCATGAAGGATTGATTGCTAGATTTTTCAATGAATGGAGTCACCAAGTGAATGATTTCAACCTTCTTATGTCTGATCGCTGTTCACCATCAACAATCAGCTCTAAACTTGAGATATGTACTAGGGCAAAACAATCTTCAAGCAAACCATTTTCTTCCCCAGTGGAGTCGCCACTATGTTAGCACCTAAATCTGCCTTAGGCTGAAGGAAGGAAAAATTCAGGGTAACCACAAGCCACGCTCAGTCTCGTAGCTAGCCCTACCAGAACAGGAGAGGGCTCTCTCCGTGTCACGCTTAGTGAATAAATAAACGATATGGTCTAAGGTGACTTACAGTGAATATTGATTTTAGGCTAGGTAAATAAATATAGAAACAAGAAGCAATTTTTTATAAATGACTGAGTTTCTAGGATATATGAGACCAACGAACAGTATGAGCAGAAAATTTAACACAAAGGCACAGATTACTTCATGAGGCAAGACAGGGGGAAAGTCTAGCAATTAAATTTGAAATAATGCGGAATGGAAAGATTGTTTAGGAGGGTGAAAAGGGCATAAACACATGAATCCTTTTCAACAGAAGAAGATCACATAACATGAAACTTTCCCACAGGCAGAGGAATAAACATGAATTCTACCTTATCTTACTTAGAAAATTTCACTGGAAATGAATATGAATGAACTGTGAAACATAAAGAAATACATATGAAACATAAAGAGAACACATTTTCTACACTCACACCACATGAATCTCATGAACCAGAGCCACTGCCTTTCATTAATTCTCTATCAAAATATACAATGAAGAACCTCCCACAGTCTCCCAGAAATTACAACCAACCTTTTGCAAATGATTTGCATACAATAAATAGACTATGCCATGGGGAAATAGAACGACCAAGAGTTGGGGAGGTTTTAAAATCATTACAAAATGGAAATGGAAAGCCAACCATTAGTTACAGGTGCAGCGTTACAAAAATGACAAATGGCTTGGGTGACTGCTCGCCTTCCTTTGCCACTTGGATAGAAGCCAACCTTTAGTGAAAATATTATTTAAACTTTGCCTTAGCTGCTGAAAAAAGTGTAGTGTAAATGAGCGGGCCCACTTGGAGAAATTCGCGAATCAAAATGTCACGAAGCAGAAGTGATTTTGGCCTTTTGTCTATATGCGCTGTGCCCAAATCTATATGCGTCGCGCCACTTTGGAGGCGATTTTGAGGTACCTTATGGAGTCCAAATTGTGCCCAAGTGTGCTTGTTGGAAAGCCTGGACTGTCTACTTTCCAACCCAAGTGGAATTTCTGTATTTGGTGCTCATTTTCCCCTCCAAAAATTCATTATCCCAGGACTGCTTCCTGTGTGTCAAAATAGGGGCAGAGAGGTCATTGTTTGAGTCTTTTTGACCTCCTGGGGACTCAAAACATGCCTAAACTTCTTTTCCATGCACCATCAGGCATGATTTTTCATGATAAATCCAAAAATACAAGCCATTTGTGATTTGGAGCTCCCAATCCTAAGCGTCGCGCCAGTGGCGCGACGCACAGGGAGAAAAACCCTGTGTTGTGCCCAAAAATTTGTCATGTGACCAAAATTTCCCCAAATTGTTTGAAATTTGGGCTGGAGGTTCCCTATGAAGTGCTATGCTAGGCCATAGAGGCTTTAGCCAAGATTCGAAACCAATCTTTCTCTTTTTGCGTCTTTTGCTTCTTTGTCGTTTTGCTCAATTTCGCCTTCAAACTCCTTATCCGAGCCTTTGGACTCATGTTTCGTGCCCTGTAGTGATAAACCATCCTCCTCAACATGTTTTTGTCCTTGTCAGCCTTCTCTAGTAGTCTCTCAAGGTGGATGTTGATACGCTCGAGCCAAGACTCTCGGTCATTGTTAATCTCTTGCTCTATGGGAGTGAGCTCAATCCTCCTATGTTGGGTAGCTTGGCGATTCTCACGGATGTGTTACAGCTCCATGATCTCATGCTGGTCCTTGAGCTATTTGTTCCTCTGCTCCAAATACCTGATAATCCACTTGGACCTCTCCAATTGAGAGACAAGGCTTGGATCTTCGTTTGCTGGTCTTGGATGCTCCTCCTAAGTTCGGCACTTTCCACATCTGTATCATCATCATGAATGAGGATGAAGTCAACCTCTTTTTCACCTAATGGCCCCTCGTCATGCATGGGCTTCTTGCCCCTGTCCTGTACCTGTATTTCCGATGTCGGAAGCGAGGACCCTTCCACCCCAGGTGGAGATAACACTCGCTTTGCTACTGCAAACAAATGTCTACTGCCTCTCTGATAAGTGATGAATACTGGCATAGTAGTGGTCTCATGGTGCTCATACTGATGAGAAGGACCACCTATCTCAAGCTCAACCTCTGATAATACCTGTGAAGTGTTGAAGAGGTCATGAGAGATGAAGTCATCCCAAGTAATGCCCTGTAATCCCAGCTGATGATCGACCAAAATATTAATAAGAGCAAGTGATAAACACTGTTAAGTTGCTGCTGAGGGGTTTTTTGCTGCATGAAGGTGTTCATCCTCTCTATGTTCCTGCAAATGAAATATGGGATGTTCATCATCCGTACCCTGGTAGAGTGCATGAGCAACCTGATGTGATAGGCATATACGAGAGAACCTCCCCTCACAGCTGAAGTACTTCATGATCAACTTCATGAGTGGAGCATATTCATCTTTCAAATATCTGAATGGAAAAACTCTTTGGAGCTGCCTCAAGAAACTGGCCTTAATGTAAGGCTCATAGTGCTACCAATCAACCTTCTGTTTCTTGTGCCACTGTTCTCCAACATTCGGTATGCCGGTTGCTAATGAGACAGTTTCAGGTGTCAGTGTGAAGGTGACCCCGGCCAAGATAGAGAGATCTCCCTGTAGGTGAAGCACAAAAAGGCGGGCCAACTCATGATGAACTCGAACATTAGCTACCCTTTGACAAAACTCAAAACATGATAGATGCTGGAAACATGACATAGCAAGAGGGCAGGCCTGTAGTTCTGTGAGGGTGGTTGGCTCATCCCTAACATGTTTACCACTTTTGTGATGTCTCCGAGGGACCTGTTCTTCCGAGGATGAATCACTTTGGGTTTCCATCTCATACTCCGATGAATGCTCGGAAGCCATGACTGCTATATGTGTATTGTGTTTGGACTGCCCTTTGATGATGGAAGTGAAACTATGTGTTGATATGAACTCTGCACCAAGGGGAACAATGCAAAAAAGGGAGTGTTAGGAAGGGGAATAATATGATGGGATTAGGGGTTATGGGGGGAAATTTTTTTTAGGGATATGTAGGAGGGTTTGGGGATTTGATAAGGTAGGGTTTTGGGGTTTTATAGTTGACAAATGAGTGGAGGGGATAGGGAATAGGTGTTTAGTAATGTTTTAGGGTAGGGAAAATAGGGAAAAATTGGATAGGGGGAAAGGGAAAAATGGAAAGAAGGGGAAAAATGAAAGGGAGGAGGAGCCTTGGCATCAACACCACAAGTTTGCAACCCTAGAGAAATGGCTTTGATGTTTTCAAGTGGTAGGGTTTAGGCATTTTTTGTTGAAATTATAAATGGCCATAACCATCATTCTATCCACAAAATTTGATGAGCAAGCCAAGATATAGACCCTACCTGGCAATTGGAAGGAATTCCAAGCGATTTGTGGCAAATTTGGAACAATTTCGGGCCCTTGTAGGTGTGCGCCGCGCAGCAAACCCAGTTCGCCGCACTCTGTATATGCGTCGCGCCTATGGATTTCCACCACTGCGGGGTCGCGCTCTATGCGCCACGCTCTCTATGTGTGTCGTGCCCCTCTGTGTGTGCGCCGCGCTCTGGAAAACGAATCCAAACTCACCTAGAGCGCGTGATTTGCACTCTCAATCACTTTGCTATGTTTCTCTATAACCTTGGTGTGCACAATGATTTTGTTACTTGTGGAAACTTGTATATAAAGGCATTTGGAGTCATGGCTTTAATTTTTTCTTCTTCAAAACCCACATTGATAATGTTTTTATTTTGACACTTTTCACTAATTTAATTCAACACTGAATTTCACTTTTCCCTTTGAATTTTTAGCTAGAATGATGAAATTTTTGGCACTTTTTGCAGGGGTCACATAACATGGCATTTGGCAAGGAAACCATGACTGCGCTTGAAGGGATCAACTGGAGACCTTTTTGGAAAATTATCACAAATGACACACTGTTTGACTTTTCTTCAAAACAGGGTTTTGAAGAACAGTCGTAATCTGTCAACATGACGATGAAAATCTTTGAATCACAACTTTGTAAGGGTCTCCCTCTGGTCTGCATGGCTTTATTGGACATGGTTGAAGACCAAATTGACTAATCCCTAGACCTAATGACTGAAAATGACTCTCGTCCATTAAAATATCGAACATTAACTGTCATAGACTTTAGTGACCATTGACAAAATACCTAAGCCAGCAGGTGTCAGACATGAGGGGAAATGACTAGCATGACCTTTTCTGTCAGATTATGGCATGCCCCTAGCGGAATGTAGCTGAGTGAATGGAGCGAGACACCAAAAAATGAGATGCAGAAAGAGTTTTGATCTCTGACGGAGGACTGACAAGACCGACTCTAACATGCCGAGTGGCCAGATCTCAGCCATTGGATGTGTGACAAGGGGTGCCACTACAGTGGGCATTGGGTTAGTGACAAGTGGCAATACTAGAGTGGCCAGTGGATGTGTGACAAGTGGCGCGTTGAGTGGCCAGATCTCAAGAATTTTAATGAAGTGGCACAACCTCAACCAATGGTTGAATGCCAAGTGGTAGCAGCAGATTGGTATATTGGTATATCTCGACCGATGGCTGCGTGCCAAGTGGTGGAAACAGATTGGGTATATCTCGGCCATTGACATACTCTTGACATATCAGTTCACTGGCAACCTATGTGCGCCATGTGGAGTCTCTCAATGAATGAAATTTCTTTAACTAGACATATTTAGGCCGATAGGCCTTCCTATGCATCAACTTCTTCATCAACACTTTTACCCTGCTCCGTTCGATCAGGTGAGACACTTTCAACCGTTGATCTGAACCAGAAAACGAAACAACAGAAAATCAAGAAAGCACAAAAGAATGTCGATCGGAAAACTTTTGACATCTGTACACAGATTTTTATGACATTTATGTCACTTTTCAGCTTTCCACTTCACACATGTTACACACTAATTTCCCAAAATTCAGCGAAATTTATGTAAGTGAACTTGGAGGATACTCGAATGAGAGAATTGATGCGAATGAGAGAATTGCCACTTCTTTCTAATGCATGTTTGTGCCTGTGCATGAATCTCTGAATCTAAATCTGAGCCAAGTGAGTGTGAGTTTGTTTTCTTCCCAGCATCAAAGGAAGGGCGGTCTACAGCAACTAAATTGTCGCGACTCTCTCTCAATAATGGCTCTACTCTCTCCCATTAATTTCAGGTACATACGATCACTAATTCATTTGTGCTCTGCTTTTCAATTGCGATAATATATTTTTAATTCATTTAAGCCATTTTAATGCAGGTCCAGCTATCTCAAATCTCATGCAGGGTATTCAAGAGGACTGATGGACAACAACCTCCAATTGAAGAGTTTGTAAAGGATGATCAATGCACAGGGATTCAATTACATGTATGGGTACCCCAATTCCTTCATTTCAGAATAGGGCATTTTCTTTATTTTTCTCTCGATTAATTCCTTTCAGCCCTGGAATGCTCGAAACCTAAATGTCAAAGCATCTATGTAATGAGTATTTTCTTTTAATTGAATGAATCTGAAATGTCAAATCAACCTTGTAATAAGTATTTTTTCGACGCTTTAGAGGTGCCATAAATGTGCATAGAGTGGTATCTGGACATGATTTTGAGGTATGTTAAAGTGCAGTTTTTCTATGCTTGAGACAGTCTATGCTGCTTACATCGACCGCCTTATTCAATTCCATCCTCAATTCCGCCTTACCTTTGCGAACATCCACAGGCTGCTCATTTATTTGCTTGAAGTCATAATACACATGTGCAAATGGTCTTGGAAACAAATGCAAATTTGAGTCTCAACTTGAAATTTAAGCAACTTGAAATTTAAGCATGGATTTACGATTCTGGTTCATTTCATACACACAAATGTTGTAGATAATTAAATGGTAATCAAATTAATCTTATCCAACATAATTTATACTTGGAAACCATCCATTATATGAGATAACCATATGCTTCTATCATGTTACTTGAAACAGGAAAGTCATTCACATAGGGTATTCCAGAATATTATTACATGTGCAACAATGCATCCAATTACATCTCAGAAAATTCTACAGAACTTGGTGCCCAGACAAATCAAAGCATGCTGTAAAACTTAAATTTGTGCGTTTAGGCTATAAGTCTGTTTTAGAATCTCAGATTTTATAAACATCCAAACCATCCAGAGTTTCAGCGATATCAAAGGATTGAAAATACATTAAATTTAGCGACAACAAAACTCATAAATATTTGTTTCAGTGATATCGAAGGACTGAAAATACACTAAATTTAGTGACAGCAAAATTCATAAATTTTAAAACATAGGTGTATAGAGATTGAACACGTCATCACTTTTAGATTTATTAGTGCTATTTAGGGTGTTTGGAATGTGAATTAGTTCTGGGCAATGCCATCCAGATTTGCATTCTAATGCACCAACAACGTATAATTATGCTAATAAAACCATCCAACCATTTAACATTGTTGAATTCTGTATATACAGAAGGTCTTCTAGCTTGGTGTCTTAGCTATGGAGAGATTGTTTTGCCTCTTCATATGCTTGGATGTGACATGCATGAGACATGCATGACATGCAAGCTATTTATAACTTCTTTCTTATATTTAAGACTAGAAGGCATGAGAGAAGTAAGTTAATTTATGTGATTTATCTTTTGTAACTCGACAATTTAATCTTAGCCTTTGATCTAGGCCTTTGTGAGACTTTAATACTGATTAGATGTTGCAGATAGGCAGGGCATATTTAGTTTCACTGTTTCAAATTTTTGAAAGTAAAACCAATGAATTATCAATATAATTTTACAATAATAAAAAACAATTAGAAGGCCTTTAGCCAGCTCAAATTGCTCATCCGTTAGGCTTGAACCAACATCTCTTCTAGAGAAATTCAACAATTCTAATTTAATAATCCTATTGGCCTCTCTTTGTACCTTTTGGGACAATTGCTAGTTATAAATAATTCTAAATAAATCAGAGTCTGTCATGTGGGATAAATGGTGTTTTGTTGTTTTCATTATCAACGGGTCCACCCACATTGATATGGCAGCGTCCACGGCTTGTAGAGCTACATTCCAAGTGTCTGCACAGATAGGGTTGCGTGGTACACACATTTCCCACGAGTCGGCGCGGTGATGGTTTTAAATATTGCCCGAGAGTTCAGTGCCAAAGTAGCTAAAACCAAAGCGGCACACCATGGTTGCTTGTTTCCACTCTAAAATGGATTGCAGTCATTGTGTCTGCTCAGGGAGGGATCTGGGGGGTGGCTTGCCATTGTTAACCTGAGGCTGTGGGTGGCTAAGATGCTCCGTCATTTTGATTAACCTGGGCCCTTGAGAGATCCATGATCCACACACCAGGGATGTAATGGAAAGCACCCATCTTCTCTCAACCCAAAATTGTGGATGAACTGATACTTACCCTCAAAATTATATGATTGTTGAAGCCTGGTTTTAGAATCACAATCGAGGAAAAAGCACAGCACGATAATTGTTCACAAAATTATCGCAGTCTAGAATTAAGTATGAACTCGACGTTTCTCATCACCCCTTACACTCTTGCGCGAAACAAAAAGTATCAATGGAATTCCAAATTAGATTCAATTCAAAAAAGTATCAATAAGTATAGATATAATTCATGTCTTACTTGTCAAAATACTTATTCTTTGCATAAGGTTCATAGGATGCTTATTCACGTAATGGTGATTGACCTTTGGGCGTTTTTCTCTGGCAACATACACTAGGTGAGGTAGAATGCCGCCCTCATCTTTATTGTTTTCCTAGATAACCTATATGTAAATATGGAAGGTATAGGCATTAATTTGATCATATATATAATGGTTTATGGGTAAAAGATTCACTTTTTTTTTCGTTTCGTAATCGGAAGATGTGATGAGTATAAATTTGGATAGAAGGTTGGAGATTCTTTGCAACTGAGACACATGTGAGGAGTCCAATCCTATTTTCAAGAATTGTGAAACGATAACATGAATGCAACTTAAAAAATGCACATTCATTAGTGCATCATCAATGATTGCATATTTGAAGATGAAGAAATGGAACAAACATAATTCCTTACATGCCCTTTGGAACAACTCTATAATTCCATATTGCAAATGGAGAATCCATGAAAATTCAAATTTCTCAAAAATTTCTTTCAACACAAATTTGATTCTATTTGAGAATGTCACACTTTATATAGAAACTGTTCCAACTGTACACTTTCAAATAAAAACTATATAAGAAATAATGAATCTACTATTATCATGAGAGGAAATTTCTTAGAATTCCTGCACTTTGGTGATTGACGACAATCAATTATAGAAGTTCTCAAGCTTCAACCACAAGCCTTCAATCATTGCAAACATGTTTTAGAGAATGCGACATAATAAAGACCCGCCTCCATGTTTTTTTGGAGACAACTAGTGTTTTAATATTAATATCAATAGTTTTTTTAAGCCCTTGGATGAGAGCTTCATAATTTGCAATGTTATTAGTACAATTAAACTCTAATCTGCATGCAATGAACATTTTTGGATCAAGTAACAAAAAACCAACACCAACACCAACACCTTCCTTTGATTTAGATCCATGAAAATACAAGGACCACACTTTATCATCATTATTTTTAACAATTTTAGCATCAATCAATTTTTTATCTGGTGTGATAAGCTTAGTACAAGACACAAGTTTAGATTGTTGTTTTAATTTAAAAAAAGGGAAACCTCAACAGTATAATTACCAAAAAACATATCAAAACTATCCATAGAAGAATCATTTATTAAGATTGGCTCATTAGGATCATTGAGTTCAATAATAATATGATGCATATACCATTATCTCTTCATCCTTATTTTATTTTGTTAACCTTTTGCTAAATGTGACTAATCAATAGCAAAATAATTTTTCCAACATTGCGACTAATCCCTGCTTGGAAATAAACCTTAAGCCTCAGGTATATCAACTACAACAATGTTAATTATCTGATGAATCCTATAAGTAGAAGAGAGTCTAATAAGCACACCATTTAATTCTCCCACAACCTTAACATTTGTATAATCAAGTTGGATAATTTTGACCTCAGATGGCTTAATGTCAACATTCAATTTCTCACAGATAGAAAGAGGCATAACACTGGAATAAGCTCCAGAGTCAACCATACAATTATGTACATTCCTATTATAAATTTTAAAAGTAAGTAATAATGAAGGAACATTAGCCTTCTTTTCTATGTGGGGGAAATATTTGAGGATAATTTTTAATAGAAACTGGACCTATCCCATTTTTTTTCAAAAAATGTCATTTCATTATTTTGAGCGACCTTCTTTAATTTACCAAAAATTTCAGCCAAAACTTTGGTGAGTTTTCTACTATATTATTGGAAATTTCAGCAACTCAGAAATTGAAACGTTGGATTTTAGTCTTTTGATATATTTAATAATATCATATTCCAAATCTGGGACAACAAGGTTTTTGGAAATTTCTACTTGTTTTTTCACATTTTTGCTTCTAAGAGAGGTAGAAGGATTGGAATCATCAACAATAGTCTTTCTGTGGGTGTTGTAAGGATACTAATTCATGAAAACATTTTCATAGTCTTCTTCAAACAGATCATGGGTTAGATGAACAAAGTGGACCATGATAGGAGGGGATTGAGCATCATCATCACCCACATCTGCTCCTTCCTCACTCTCATCTGGTTCATTTGTTTTCTCACTAGAAGATAAGTTAATCCCTAATATCAAGGCTTGAATAATATTCTCTAATCCTTTAGCATTTAATCCTTCAATGGTAGGAGTATGCTTAGGTGGAAAATTCTTCTTGGAAGGTCTAAAGTTTCCTCTATTAGATTTCCCTTATCTTGTGTTCATTTTAAGGTCAATAATTTAGTTTGATAAATTATTAAGGAACTTTTGGAGGCTCTCAAGATCTAGGGCTCCATTTTCTTTCTTAGCTGGAGGTGGTTTATAGGATGACTTAGATTTCTTTTGAGAGGAGGAAGGCTAATCACCTTTAGTGCGCCTTCCCAATTTAAAAGACCCCTACTTTCACTAAATATTGTAGGTATCCATTTTTTCATTAACATTTTTTTATACCCATTTATATTTTTTTTATTAACTTTGAGCTCCATTTTTTATATATGCCAATATAAAACCCCTTTAAACCCTAATATATGCTCAATATATTATGCCATTTTCCCCTCAATATATATCTCTGAATATGAGCACACATGGTATGGTATTTCCCCCCCCGTGAAGTCCCCATGGGTAGAGTCATCTTCTTATTTTCAAATGTTAGTTGAAGAAAAACAAGAAACAGACCTCATTTTTAGTTGTAATTGTTATATAAATGATTTTTTCATTAGTATGAATGGTTAGAAGTTTTGTATCGAAAACTACATATTGTTATCAGTTTGAGTATAATTTCATAATATCAAGATACTTTTAATGAATATATACCTATGTAGGTAACTAGTTATGTGGAAACATTTTTTTAGTTGTATGATTTCTCATTTATTTAGCATTATGTGAAAATCCTCCTCCTCATCTAATTAGATTCACTAATTGTTCATGGGTTAGATATGATAATGTACGTCTAGTTTCTAAATAATTCTCTGTTGGTTAAATATTATATATATATGCTTAAAATATTATTGATTTTTATGAACTTTTTCTATTTTCTTAATAACCTATTTTTTCTCTTATATCCACTGCCAAATTTTTCTTGTGACCTTGGGCAGGATATGTAGCAAGTATAAATTATATATATTGAATTTTAATATCCTTTAAGTAGTATGTTGAATTAGATTTTTCCCCATTTGGAGAGTTTTTGTTCATTCTTACTTCTTGTGGATAACTGGTCCCATGTATCAATCATGAACTATAATACCAAATGAGAGTAGGTCCAATTGGGACCTTTCATTGAGCAGTCATAGCCTAGATGATGGAGGTATTTCCCTTCATATCAATAATTTCATGCTAGAATGAGGACATCTAATAATGAATGGTAGGTAAATATTTAAATATAAATAAGACAATTCATTCATCTGGATCAAAATCGCCTCCACAAAAACCTTTAGAAACATTGTCTAGTGAAGCTTCTCATTCTATTCAAACTATACTAAACCCAATTTATCAGTACCTTGTTCTTTCTGAAGACTCTCAAGCTTCATATCTACACAGGAAAATTTTATAGGAAGAATCATATGATCCAATCCAATATTTACAACAATAATTACTATATTTTGGTATTATTAGGGAATCTATTCTAAATATTATTCCTCAATTGCAACATCTTGGGTTTTTAACCAGAGCACAAAGTAACAATATTTCTTAACCAATAATTCAATTTACCGTACATTTAAAAGGGAAAGGAACTCAAAAGTAAGAACCAATTGTTTCTCAATTCTCTATTAGAACTAATATTTCATTCAATTGGATAGACTATAGGAAATAAAATAACACAATAGAAACTAAATCCCTTTTAGGTGTTGGTATTCCTCCATCACCTTTGGGTAGTGTTTGTCAATTTAATTGTCTTAAATTGTTACATGAATTATCGACCGGAGTTGGTAAGCTTGTGAAGTGCAAGTGCACTATATATGCTAAAAGCCCTTTTATTAAATCATATTGTTAATGTGCATGATTGAGTTATTGAGATTTACTTCTAAGGATGCAATTTATTCCTATCTTACTCTTCAAAGAAAATGGATTTTAACACATTAAATCTTCCTGATCTTTTCTAATGAAATAAAATTTGCTCTTCACATTTGCTAAAATGAAACTTTAAATAAAACTCACACTATCTTATTAAGAAAACTTTTAATTGATCTATTGCAACACAAATTTAATCTCTAAAGCAGAATTGATCATCTAGCATTCTAGCAATCCTTTGAATAAAAAGCAAAATTGAAATTAACTTTTATTCAAAATGAAAAACCACACATCTATCATTATCAATCACTCATTATTGAAAAGGTTCTAAAATTAAATTATAACAAAATCACTCATACTCTGAAATTGAATGCTTTGAAATGAAAACCATAAAGAAATCACACATACTTTAAAATGAAATACTATAGAATGAAACTCTAAAGAAATCTATTAACTCTGAAATGAAACACTCGACAATCATAAAGAAATATATGAAAAGCAATTACATTACCATTAACATCATTATACATTAACTTGAAAAAGGAATGATTAATGAAATATTGCTTATCGCTCTTTGAATGAAATCAAGATTGCAATCCTATTCTAAATTGTATGAATAACTGTAACAAATGAAAAAGATATGTGAATGCAAAACCTTCACTATTTGTAGGGGCCCTCCATAAACAGGCGGTCATAAAACTTGAATGGAAGAGTCAGCTATGCATAACAAAGTAATAACAAAGTAAAAACCGAGTTTCAAAATATCACTGTTGCATACATAAAATCAACCTTCTGTTCATGTTTGCTGCACGGTATTTAGAAAAGCCCGTGTCAATAATTGTTTGAGGCTTTATGCCTACCTTAGCTAACAAAATTCTAAACTAAGCTTATAACAACTACCAAGATATCATTTTTCACAATTTTCTATTTGACAAAGAAAATCGTGAAGCATAGGATTTTTGGACTCTCACTTGCCTATTCAATGACCACACTGATTTTATCCTTTTATCACGCAATCGAACAATCATTTTATGATCTGGTTCAGATGAATAGGACGAAATCATTAAGGGGATAAATCTCCACTTGTCCATATCTTTCTCCTCTTGGCTGGCACCTTCGATCCTGGTAAACCATGGAATTGGCTATAGAAACAAAGATTAGCTGCAGAATCATGCAAATTCAGTAGCCAATACAAATATTAACTCAATAATAAGGAACATTATGAAATATGAAACATAAGATGATTAAATACCTTACCATGTCAAAAACCTTGTAGTTTGATGCCTATTGAGTTGATGATGATGGTCAAGGAAAGGAAAAATAAGTAAAGGAGAGTGTCAAAATCAAGTAATCATGAGGCTCATCATTCCTCAATATGGTCACTATTACAGATCTATCTGCCAATTGTAACAATGTAGGTGTATATTGAAGATTAGAATGTTTTAATTGATTCATAGTTTGTTTACTCATGATGTTTATAGCTGCTCCTAGATCAATCAATGTATTTGGGATCTCTACACCATTGATGTGTGTTTTCACAATGGGACTTCTTGAATCAAGATATTTCTGAATTGTTTTCTTACCCATCATGATATCTACAATTTTTCCAACTAGTTGGATTCTTTTGACTTATTTTCTTTTTCTTCCTGGTCTTTTTATGCTCAATTCCCTAATTGTCTTTGCGAAAATTGGTATTTCCTTAGTGGCTTGTAGTAAAGGAATTTTTATGCAAACATTCTTTAGTTCATCTAACATGTCATAATCATCCAATAAAATATGTTTTTCTACCCCTTCATCAATTTTTAATCTCTCAGGAAAAGATGGGTTTGAAATAGATATTGAAGGTTGTTCCATAATAGGAGTTGAGTTATTTGAATGTGTTTGACTAACTTGTTTTTGAGTTTTTTCTTTTTCATTAAGAGACTTATCTTCTTCAGAGATCTTTTCTTTTTCACTTTCCTAAATAACAACTGATGGGAAATTTTTCTCTAATATTCTACCAGATCTAAGTTGAACATTGTTTAGATCTAGTGGAGTTATCATGTAAGTTTGAAAATTTTGTCCTTCTATATTATAAACAAGTTGTGAGTTTTTATTGTTGTTGGGATTTGGAAGTGGTTGGGTAGGCAATTGGTTTGGTCTTTGAGGAAATGGAAATGAAAGTTGTGGATTCAAATTGTGAGGTTGAGTTTGTTGAGCAGGTCAATGATAATATTGTGGAGGAAAAGTAGGATATGATTGTTGAAATTGTGGAAATTGAGGATATTGAGGGTATTTTCCATAAGGATTTTTCCATGTGACCAAGGTTGTGGCCAAGATTGCCAAGGCAGTGGGGCAATCAATTACTTGTGATGATTGTGAAAATGGTTGAGTGTTAAAAACTTGAATTGTATTTGGCTGTGGATTCTGCCAAGGTATTTTAGCAATAAAACAAAGAGGATCTACTTGGTTTGGTACTCCTTCTTCTTGATATACATATTTAAGACATGGTATTGAGGGACATTATTTTATATCATGATTTTCTGCACATATAACACAAGTTTCTACACTCTTTAAATCCATAGGACATTCTCTCAAGGTATGTTTCTTTCTGCACTTAGGGCAAAAAATGGACAATGCAAAAATTTCAACTTTTTGCTTGTTTTGTATTTTAAGGGTGTTAATTTGTTCACTAAGACTCCCAAAAATATTTGTTTTAAAATTATCAAGCAAATTTTCTAATTCTTCTCCACTTACTGTCCCAACTACAGATGATCTGAAATGGAGCAGATTAGTAATTCCGTGCTAATTCCCCATTCAAAATAAAACCGAATATGCTTATCATTTTCTTATCAAGTGCTTAAGGATTCAATACTGTTGCTTAATTAGATGATTCCCATGAGAGTTTCTTATGTAAATGTTATAAAAAATTTAACATAAAAATATATGTTAAACATCAGAAAAATAATAGCAAAGAACATCAAAATACATCACACAACAAGCACATGATAAAGGAGTTTCCCCCTCCTAGGCTACATCTCCTTGGTCCAACTTCCAATGGCTTGGGCCTCTCTATTATGCTCAAATTACAACAAAAGTGTGCTTAAAATTCTCAAATGCCTCTAAAACCTGTCTCAATGAGTTCAGAATACTAAAAAATGGCCATCTAGCCTCTTTTTGTATCCAATTTGGATAAGAACTGAAGAAGTTATGACTTCTCCCAGTTCTTCCACTATTTGTTCCACAAAATGCTCTAAAACCAACCAAAAACCCAATTTCTGCTCCAAAATCTATTAATAGAGCGAGGAATTTTATGTTCGGTGGGTTATATTTTGTCGGCCTTATCGCAATCGCAATTGACAAGTGTTGTGGGCTCTTATCACAATAAAACGCTGCGATGCAGTGTTGTGAACCAAATGGGATAATTAACTGCAACATATAAAATTCCTGTGTCTGAAACCTCTTGCTCATCACAATCAGTGAATTTCAACATGGAGGCACACTATGATAATATCAACGGTATTGCAGATCCTCCAAGATATTAAATCATGTCATATAAAATTCCCGAGTCTGACACTCTATCACAATCGACACTTTGTCAGTGGTACCAAATAATAACAATGGGGTTTCAATGTGATTTGTGGGGGCTGATTCTTAACCTGTGCCTCCTTTTTTTCCAGATATGCGATATGCAGAACTCAGTGGAAACCTACCACTTGGCACTTACTCATTTGTTAGGACCCTTGCCATGTTATCCAATCCTGCCACATAAACAAGTCAAACTTCAACTTTGACTTGATCTATCTTCTATATACGAACTCGTACTTGAGTGGCGTTCACACTGTTGGATTCAAAATGACGAGCTCTTCAATCTAAAGCTAAGTTTGATAAGATTCTGACACTTTGATTTTTGAGCATAATTCTGAGCACCTGATCAGCATATTTATTAATCCTTGATAAAAGAGATCTCTTGGATTTTTCCCAGTTCTTGCTTTGCCTCTTGAAATGTGTATGCATAACTCACAAATTTCTCCTAGTGACAACTGAGAAATGTCTCCCTTACCCATTAGATTGAGAAGATCAATCCACTCATTTCTAATGGATTTCAATAAGAGAGCTTTCAAAGTTTCCTCATCTAGATTATTAATTTTTCCGTTTTAACATTATAAGAAAATCTTTCAACGAAGTCTTCAAGATTTTCATCTTCTTTCTGTACCATTTTAAAGACTTCATCCTTAAAATTATGGGGCATACAATAGTCCTTATATTTATCTAAGAATGTAGTTTTCATTTGTTCCCATGTTCTTATGGAGTTTATTCCTAAACTCATAAACCATTTTAATGCTGCATCTTTAAGGGTTACAGGGAATAATTTCAAGTTTTGAGCATCATGCAGATAATCATATGATCTATACAAGACTTCAAATTCAAAGAGAAATGTTTCAGGATCTTCTCTCCTTAGTCCATGAAAGTTTGGAAGGATAGAGGGTAAGATATTTTTCATTGTCATAGTTGTATCTTCATCGAGGATAGGAAATCCAAAGGGTAGAGGATTTATATTTTCTCCTCTTCCTCTTCCTCCACCTCTTCCACCTCCTCTATTTCCTCCTCTTCCTCCTCTTCCTCCTCCAATCCTAGGTTGTTCACCATTCGAATTAAGTACTTCTCCTTCTCCTTCTCCATCCATTGTAGATTCTTTAGAACTAATATAGGGTTCTGGTTCCAAGATTCGGTTTTAAACTTCCTCTAGTTCCTCTGGTTCTTCTATCAATGGTTTGTTAAAATAGGCTTCTTCTTCCTCTTCTTTAGTAGGAGCTTCCAACTCTTGAGCTAGAAGTTTTTCTCCAGTTGAAGATAGGAAAATTACTCTTGTTGTTGGGGATATGGGATCTTTGTCTTCTATTATGGCTTTTGTTGATGAAGTTGGTGAATCTCTAGGTTGGATTTCATATCTTAATACCTCAGGGAGTTTGTGTTTGCCTACTATGGAAGGAATTCGAGTTTGTGTGGGTGGTGTGGCACTATGAGGTCATAGTGGGGCGAGTGATGTTGTGATTAAAATCTTTCCTTTACCTACAAATCTACCCCTAGAGTCTCTTTCCCTATGCATATCATGTTTTTATTTTTGTTGTTTGTTTGTTTGTTTGTTTGTTTTTTTTTTTTTTTAATTTATCAAAATGAAAAAGACTAAGACTTCTATTTACACTTCCCCGACAACGACTCCAATATGTTTGTCAATTTAATTGTCTTAAATTGTTACCTGAATTATGGACTGGAGTTGGTAAGCTTGTGAAGTGCAAGTGCACTATATATGCTAGAAGTCCTTTTATTAAATCAGATTGTTAATGTCCATGATTGAGTTATTGAGATTTACTTTTAAGGATGTAATTTATTCATATCTTATTCTTCAAAGAAAATGGATTTTAGCACATTAAAATCTTCCTGCTATTTTCTAATGAAATAAAAAATGCTCTTCACATTTTCTAAAATGAAACTTTAAAGCAAACTAACACTATCTTATTAATAAAACTTTTAACTGATCTATTGCAACACAAATTTAATCTCTAAAGAAGAATTGATCATCTAACATTCTAGCGATCCTTTGCATAAAAACCAACATTGCAATTAACTTTTATTCAAAATGAAAAACCACACATCTATCATTACCAACTTGCAAAGTTGAAACTACTTGAAAGTTGAAATTGCAACCTACTATGGTGCCAAACTAGCAGATTAACTAGTCTGATGGCTCAGGGGGAGCTACACATGCACATCAGTCCATTAATGATGTCTCAGAAGATCAATTGTTACACAAAAATATCGTCACCTTGATTATTTGCAGTCGGTATGGGTCTATCACCACCTATACCAGCCTCCTAAACAAGTCTCAGACCTCAGCTCTTCAAAACAAGCTTTGGAAATGAGAGAAATACATCAAAAAAGCAATGTAACTCTGGTTCCGCACTTTCTCTCACTTTTGCCTACGGGCCCGCACCTTTTGTTCAGAGTATCTGTGTACTTATACGCTCTGTATGTAAAGGGGAGGGTGCGTACCCCTGTGAAAGTCAAAAGGCGCAATTTTTATCTTAAAAAACTCACTTTGGGTTAATTCTAGAGGTTTTTAGAAGGAATTTTGATGTGGATTGTTCGCTCCAAAATGGTTCATGCATCCCATAAGAGAAGGAGCTAATCCCTTGTTAGGAGGAGCTATCTCTTTGAAGGAGGATTCTATCCCTTTGAAGGAGGACCTAGTAACTGCCCTCCATTGCACTATAAATTGAGGCATTGGGTTAGTGGCTGGGGAGGTTAGAAGCTGAACTTTTGAGGGTAAATGCTAGTGAAATCAAGACTCCCTATTTGAGCTTAAGAGGAGAGATCACATACCTTTTTGGCTTCATTGGGGAGTGAGTGAAGCTCGTCAAAGTAGAGGAGACTTCTTGTTGGACCCTCGGAGGAGCTTGTACAGCGTCAAGGCGAAGGTTGTAAAGTTCTTCTTCTTTTGAATTAATACAATCAAGCTCATTTTTCTCAACAAGTATCTTATGTTATTTGTTTCATGGACTCCTTGAATTTCATGTTAAATATGTTTTATAATGCTGGTTATTCGGGTGCTATTTAATCGTTTGCCTTGTTTGTGTTTGCAGGTTTGCGACAAAGGAACTTACTTGGATCAAAGGAGCAAAGGCATCCCCAAACTTGCGTTGGACATGAGGTAGGCCTTAAACACATTTTTTTGCCATTATTTATAAAGCGCATTTAGAGAAAGATAGTGTCTGGTTGGTTTGTTTGTCATTAGGTCTTCATTAGATTCTAGGAAGGTCTATCTTGTCCGCAAGATCGACTCATTCCGCGTGACAAAATGGCGACTCCACTGGGGACTTGATTGTTTTCCTCGTTTTCTTTGACTTGAGAAACTTGCCTTTTTGTTTCTGTTTTTGGCTTGTTGTGTGTGGCTTTGGGTAGAATTAGTGGATTTAGGTTTGTTTTTTATTTTTCATTACTTTAGTCGAAGTCCACAGTCTGCATGTGTATCACAGTGCGTACCTGTACGCACTTTTACTTTGTGCACAGAGCGTATACGCACCTGTGTAAACTCTGAACCTGCGTACCCTGCTAAAATTTTGAAATTTTGAAATTTACTCTTTAAATCAGTTTTATCTTGTTTTTGTAGTGGTTATCCTCTGCCCATACCTGCATGTGACTGGTTGAAATCTTTCCTTGGTTATTTCATTAGCATTAGGCTTTTAGGTGAAATTCCTAGGAGTTTTGCTTGTTGGGTTTGTTTTTCGATTTGGTTGTGTAGTGGCTCTAAGCTTAGAAGCTGTAGGGACTTCAGATTACCTTAGTGTCTATTACACTTCTTATGAGTCTGACCATCTATGAAATCTCCCCTTGTTGAGGAATCCTCTTTGAGTTTTCTCTTTTCAAAACTTCGAAAAGCTTGTGATTGAAAGTTTGGATTTTCATTTTCACAAGGAAAACAAAATTGGTTGTTCTTGACTTATTTGTGATTCTGGACAAATTGGTCCTTGGTTTGCTTATAGCCAAGTAAAACATCCTCAAGAAGACTTTTTGTAAGCTTTTACTTCAAATAGGTTTTCATAGTTTGTAGATCTTAAGTTTGCTTTATTCATAGCTTTCTCAAAGATTTGCTTTAGTTATAGTTTTAAATGTTTAAAAAAAAAATATATGAAAGATCTCTTTTGAAAAAGTTTGTCTTGGTAGCATTTGAGAGTTCGAATGAAAAAGGGAATTCTTGTGAAAACAATTAGTTGTCTCGTTTTGAGTGCATTGAAACGAATACTCTTCTTTTGATTAGATTGTTAAGAAAGATTTGTGTTTTCAAGTATTTGCATTTTCCAACTCTTTCCTAGCTAGAACTTCATTGAAGATAAAAGATCATTTAATCATCTTAAGTGCATTTTTGTAGTGATTTTGAGTCGAGTCTTTACACCACAAGTTTCATCTCCATCACCTCTTGACTTAATCAAAAGCCAATAAAAATCACGCTTAAAATAAAGTCAATCTAGCAAATTTTTGTTTCTAGGGCTCTGATACACCAACATAGCTTAGGCTAGTATCTTGGAGTAGGGAGTAATTAACTCTCCAAGATAGTAAAACAAACAAGTAGCTTTATCTTGCGGTAGGAGAAATCCAATTGTTGCATCTATGCTTTGGGAAAGCTCCTCTTAAGGAGAAGCACGAGATCGTGTCCGAACCAGTGTGGGAATCAATCCTTCCTCATTGGGAAGGACGCCAGATATTCACGTATTACAAACGGTAAACCTCAGATTAACCATTGTCGAGGAGCCTGGGGTCACTTGTTGGCAAACCTCGGATTATGTCGAGGAGCCTTCAAGGGGATTGAGCTTGCTACTCTGCCCTTGCTTGCGTATCGGATTGTAGACTGTTACCCCAGGTATATTTGTTTATGTTGGTAACCTTAGTGACCATATTCTCTAAGATTCTTCCTAAGGTGACGGTGGCGGGAAGACCCCACTGTACCTGGAGCAGACGTCGGCTAGACTCACTTGGATTTTCTGGGGGGTTCTCTTCACTCGAGACGGTTAAGTGGAGGAACTTGGTCCAGTCTATT
>APFE031050303.1:0-13968 GCA_000404065.3 Pinus taeda
CCATGGAGACTACTGGCACCAGAACTTCATCCGCACGACATTTTCACATCACCTTCCCTGCTGGAATCTAGGCAGCCAATTGAACTGCTGGTTCTGTTATAGAAATAATTGAATACCCTTGTGACTTCTTAATGAGGCTGTAATCCCTGTTCATCCTTTATGCGAGGTATTTTTCCCCAGTATTTCTGCCAAACTTCTTAGCTGGATTCACGCCCTTATAAGGTAGGTGCATGATTCTGTGAATGAGCATGTCTGTAATGGGGATAGGCCCTCTTAGCCATAAACACCCATCGTGCACGAATGTGAGCAGATGGTGCACACATATTGTATTAATGGGGGTGCGGTGATAGTGGGGCACCCATAGCAGATTGAGTAACCTTGAGTGCTCGACACTGCAGACCCATTCCTCCATTTCCAGTGCTATAACACCTGATTTTTCATAATAGACCCTACGCATATATTTGTCTGTCGCCAAGTGTGGGAACTTAGTGTGGTTTGTGAGGTCCCAATCCTCCATTTTTAACAATAGGACCCTTTCCAACCGCGAGCCTTCAAAAGGGATCTTCTCCGGTAGCAGGGGTTTGGATATTGTGAATTTCTCAGCATCTGGGTCCTTCGTGACTTTTGCCTTTCCCTTCTGCAGAGGGATATACTTGGGTAGCCTGGTTATGGGTTCTGCTCTTTCAGCATCAATATCTTATGTTCCCTGGGCTTCTTCTGCCTCCAGGTCCACTACTTTCTCCAATTTCTTATCTTTCTTCTGCTTCTATGTTTTGGTATGCTTTCTTAGGGATGCACGCATTGAAATTAGCTTCTTTTGCTTGTCCTTCGTGGATTTCTTTGACTTGGCTGGTTGGGTTTCTCTGGTAGGGGTAGGCTTTAGCCTAGGCGACCTCGGCGCCATAGGTATAGTAGCTAGAGCTTCCATATTTACAAATTTCAAGGCAATGGTCTTAGAGGAAACATCGCCAGTACTAATAGTTTCACCAGGACTTGGCGCAGAAATTTTCTCAAGAACAAGCTTTTGGCTTATCTCAGGTAATCCGAGAAATCCGAGGCTCACAACTAAATCTTCTCAAACCGATCGCTTCATAGGAAACATACAACGAATTTCACTAACAATTATGAGAGCGTAAACTGTTCTCTGTTGTACCAGCACACGTAATTTATAGGGAGTTTTGAATTCAAATACAGCCGTTCCCCCAAAATTCTGATAATAAATGCTGTTTTGGCAGCAGATCTTAAGAGATTTTTGCCTTAAATGCCACCAACCCATTCCACTTAACCCTCTTATGGCTGTCAAGTCATGAACAATAACTTCAACAATCAATTTCTTGCTATGTTGCGTGACACCTTTCTCCGTGGCACAACTTCATGCACACAACTTTATGGGTTGTATCTTCGTCATCCAAACTGGGAATTGTAGTTTATAGTCCCGCGCTCCCTTGCAACTACCTGGAGCACTGAGACTATCCTGCTGTCATATAATCATTATGCAGGATCCCCCATATACAATTTCAACCTGCTCCCATTCACTCTTCCTAGGAAGGGTTCCCCATTCAACTTCACGAGCTGAATTGCACCTCCATCTGTAATATCTTTGACAATATATCGCCCTAACCAATGCATTTGGAATTTACATGAAAATTTAGTGAATTTACTATCATATAATAGGACAAGATCGTTTACCTTGAACATGCGAAGCTTGATATGGTAATCATGCCACGTTTTTTCATGTTCCTTCTGTACTTATTTATGGAGTCCTACCAAAAATCAATCTTCTTTGAGCTTCATCAGCTGCACGAGTCATTCTTCCAAGGCCTCATGATCCACCATTCCTGTCAAGGCTGCTATTCACAAACTAGGCACAATGTACTCCATCGACATTACAACTTCGACCCCATATACTAATCTGAACGACGTTTGCCCTGTTAGCTTCTTACAAGTAGTCCTGTAAGCCCATAGTAATGCAGGGATGCGCACATCCCAGTCATTCTGTTGCACATTGTAGATATTTATCAATGCATTCTCCGAAATCTTATTGAAGGCTTCAATAGTCCCATTGGCTTGTGGGTGATACAGTGTACTCTTTTGATGGTATACCTGGAACTCTTCAGTCAATGCGTTGATCGTCTTGTTCAGAAAATGTGTACTCCTATCACTCATCAACACTTTCGGGCAGCCAAATCTATTTAAAACATATTCAAACAAGAACTTTGCTACCATAGCCCTTGTACAATCCTTAATCGGTTGTGATTCCACCCATCTAGTGAGATACTTCATCACAATGATAATATAGTGCGCACCTGGTTTCTTTCCCAGGGGCTGAATTGGCCCAACAAAATCAATTGCCCATTTCTCAAATGGCTATAAAGATACTTGAGGATGTAATGGAAACTCATCCCTTCGTGATGGTTTCCCAGTTCTTTGACATGCATCACATGCCTTACAATACGCCTTGGAATCCTTGTGCAAGATAGACCACCATAGACCTATGCGTAAATTATTTTGTGCAGTTGCCTTGCCTGCATAATGAGCTCCTGCATCTCCTACATGAGCTTCAGCGAGAATGCTATCCTGCTCAAAATCTGACACATATCTTCGCAATACTTCATCTTCACCCATCTTATACAGATGTCCCACAATGACTGAAAAATTGGCCGCACACACTACTAATTCCCTTTTCTGCTGACTTGTATATCCTTCTGGTGCCATCCCCATAGTCAAGAAGTGGATAATGTCTGCAAAGTGATCATCTACTACGTGCATCGCAAAGAGTTGTGCATCTAATAACCCTTCATCCAGAGTATTAGGCTCCTCTCCTATTTCGATTCGCGACAGATGGTCAGGTCCTACATTGAACCTCCCTGGTTTCACAATGACTTCAAAGTCATACTCCTGAAATAATAACAACCATCTGCAAATCTTCCCCCCAACACAAGCTTATTGACCAAGTATTTCAAGGCATAATGATATGTGTACATCTTGAAATGCCCTCCTAACAGATAATGCCTGAATTTTTGTAGCACATACATTATGGCCAATCCTTCGCACTCAGTCGTTGAATAATTCTTATCGGCCTTCGATAGCTTCCTACTCGCGAAGGCTATAGGATGATCCATTTCTCCTTAACCGGCCTACGTTAACACTGCACCCAACGCAATGCAAGAGTCATCCACATGTACGTGAAAATCCTTTTTCCAATCAAGGAATACCAAGATTAGTGTAGTGACCATCTTTTTCTTTCAATACATCTAAGCTGCACTGACATTCTTTGTCCCAACAGAATGTTGCATCTTTCTTGAACAGTTTCTCCATGGGCATAGTAATTTGAGTATAAGCTTTGATAAATATATAATATCCCATATGTCCCAGCGTCGTTCGCAACTGCTTGATGTTCCTAGGGGCCTCCAAATTCATTATTACCGCAATTTTTGCAGGGTCCACCATCAGTCCTTGCTTGCACACCAAATGACCCAGCAAGATCCCAAAGGGAACACAAAATATGCATTTCTTCAAATTCAGCGCGATTTGGTATTTGCGACATGTATCCAACATCACACACATACTTTCTACATGGCGCTTCACTAATCCAAATACATCCAATCATTGAAGTATACTTCTAGGAACTTGTGAATGAACTCCTTGAACATTGCTATGTCTATGCGAGAAAATATTGCAGGCGCATTCTTAAGTCCAAATGGCATCACAGTGTATTGAAAACACCCCACTCCATTGCGAAGGTTGTTTTGCTCCTATCTTCTGGTGTGATCTTGATCTAATGATACCTAGAAGACCTATCAGTGAAGGAATACACCTCCTGCCCTCCAACATTGTCCAACACTTCATCTATAAACAACGTTGGGAATGGGTCGTGAACACACGCATCATTAACATTCTTCAGATCGACGCAAATCCTTATTTCTCCTTTTTGTTTCTTCTCCTAAACCACCATCAGGCTCACCCAATCAGATTCTTCAACAGGTTCTATGATGCCTGCTTCCAACGTCTTATCCAACTCATAGCGAACCTTTTCCTTGTACTTAGGATTAAGGCGATATGATATTTTCTTAATAGGCTTCGTGTCCGGCTTCAAAGTGATCTTCATAATGCCCAAATCGCCAATTATGCCCTTCAAATCTGAAAACCTAATAGGGAAGAGATCCTGGTATTTGCGGAGTAACTCAACAACTTTATCCACGGTAGCATCGTCCCAATAGTCTCCAACCTTAGCGAACTTCGGTTCTACTTCAGTGCCAATGTTTACTTCCTTTGTCTTTAATGACGCGAAGATGTCCGGGTTTTCTATTTGTGGGCCTTCAACTATGCAATGCCCTTCTGCCTCTAGAATATTAATGTTTCTCAGATCTTCATCCTCCTCTTCAGCGGTCACATTATAGCATTCCAGTGCATGGTGCACCTGGGTGCTCCAATCTGGTTGGACCCATTCCATAGGCTCCTTTGGCATTCTGAAGATAACCGCCTTAATTTCTTGTAGAGCTTCATCGATGTTTGCAAAGCCATCTTCAAATCTGAAGGTCAATAAAAACCCTTCCTTCAATACGTCTCATTCCTCGGTGCCATGGCAGAGCTCCGTTTCCAGATACCACTTCATGGGAATTGTATCCAAAGTATGGAAAAATACATGTACCCATTCAGGCTGCGGTTTTGTGCCGCATACTTTAGTCCATTTCTTTAGGTGATCACGTGGATTGTCCCTTCCATTATATTTCATAGTCATCGTGGTGTTAACACGCCCAAACTGCAACTTCATCATTCTTCTGTAATCTCGCCATACAAAAAAACTATCCTTATGCATTCCCCACCATCGTGTAGGCATAGCACACAGTGGCAATTCTAATGCTTGGAAGTGGTGATTCTCAGGGACTTCACACCCAAATTCATCCAAAAACAGATCTACATCAGTTAAACCATCATAATAGGTTAGTTTCCTTACCTCCGATGAAACACAGCGTAGCGACTTCGTCATCATATTGCATCGTAGTGTAGATACTTCATGCAAGCGATTCTACCAATGTTCCAACTCTTCATCTAAATCAGAGGTGAAAGAACTCTCTCGGTCCCATGCAATCCTCCCATATACTGTTGGATTGATCCTGTCCTAGTCTCGTGCTATTATTTTGTAGTTTGATCTAGTTCATCACCACTTTCTGCATAATCGCAAACTGGTTCAATATATCACGCCCCTTCTGTAGGGTCAAATGGTACGACAACCCAAAGCGATTTTCTTTTAAACAACATTGCCTTCTTCTTCATATTGATGACCCCATTCATATCAATGGTCCATTCAATTCCCAGGAGCGCATGGTCTGGATTACTGGCATCGACAATTTCTATAACCTCAAATTCGGCCGTCGTGCTCACACCTTCTATATCAACTGTTACTCCATATAATCATCCCATGGGGATGATTTTCTATTGGTTCTCCATTTTGAGATGAATCAGACACCACTGCAGTGCATGTCTCCCCATTCTTTCCCATGTTTGTTTTGGTAATACGTTCTCATCAGATCCCAGATTCAAAATGACCTAGTCCATCTCATAATCACCTATCTACGCGGTGAGCCTCATCTCGCACCCTATTCTTGCCTTATGTTTGCCAATTTTTCTGACCACGTGGTGTCCATTAGGGGATTTTTCTTTGTTGGCACATTTATTTATTAACTCCTGTAGGCCTTCCACAGCTTTGCTATTGCACAACAGATTTATGTAGGTCTCTAAGAACGTAGTGAGTACAGAGGGATCAACCTCCACAGGTGCGCTGATTTCTTGCACCTTGTTCTGGCTTCCTGAGGTGGAGGCCTCAATGGAGCTCTTCTTGGCTTCCATAAAAGTTTCCTTAGCATGCTCTAGATCAAAACCAAATTCCTTCTCTAAGGTCTTGCAGACCCATCCATCCTCTTCAGGTTGTTTACCTTTGTCATCACCAGTCATTATTCCACTTCTCAGCACTATATTCACGCTTTGATCCTCCTCACAGGACTCAACTCTCATCATCTGTAAACTTTGCGTAGGCTATTGAGGCTGCGCTTTCTTCTCTTGCATTTTAGCTATCAACACCGAGCACTCTTCTATAGTATGGTCAAACTAGCTACAGTATTGACATGACGGGCGTGTTTGATTCTTGCATTCTCGTGCATAGTGTCATGGTTGTCCGCAGTTGTAAAAGATAATTTGACCTCGACCTCTACCAGGTCCTCCTCCTCCTTGGCCCAGTCCTCGTCCATAATAACCTCCGCGCACCCCTCTAGCGCTGTGCTTTGGAGGTCGAGTTTCTGCTTGCATCGGTATGTAGGTGTTCTTTCCATCATCGGCTCATAGTTGCAACAGTGGCGCTCATCATGGACCAAATATTTGTAGAAGTTATAGAACAACTGCTGGGGTGTCTAGATGAACTTTTGAAGTAAATGACAATTATCCATCGCATGTTGTCCAACAACCTGGAAAATAACACACCATAGCGTAACCCCCATGCTGGGCCCTGCTAAGGCTTCTGGTTTTAGGGGAATTGGTCCCCCCCTGTAATATAATTCGCGTACACGGGACAATGGTCTTTATCGTGCCCTTGGCTCTTGCACTTCAAACACTAGACTTTTGTGCACACTTTTGGTTTAATCTCCTTGTCTTTCTTCAAAATATGTAATTCTAGGTGTAGGCTCTATAACTGAGAGTGGATCTGTTGTACCACTAAGGTGGCATCTTGAATAGGTGTTTCATGCAACCTCATCAAGATTTCAAGGGCTTATGCCTGTGTTCCTATCTTCTGTTGTGACAGAGAAATTCTTAGGTGGGGCAGAAGCAAAGCTATAAACCATTTGTGATGCTGACTATCTGTGAACTGCATGTTAGCTTCTTGAATCTGACACTTCAACCATTGATCTAATTCCCAAGGCGTCTCATCGACCCTCATCATGATTTCTTTGAATCTGATCACTGACTGTGAGTCAGACTTAGGATTACTAAACTCCTTGTTTAAAGCCACCTTAGTCTCTTCTAGTGATGCAAGAGGATTATCAGAATAATAGTTAATATACCAAGTTAGCGTGCGATCCTGTAGAGCGGTAACCAACTGTGCCTTATTTATATTGCCATCAGAAATCTATTGCGTTGTCCACACAACATTCACAACAAACCAAAACTACTCTGTATCTTCATTCCCTATGCCCTTGAAAATCGACAGCTTCATTGTGTTTTCCATGTTGAATGGTGGTGGTTGAGGTGGAGGTGTGGGCGAAGGTGTATGCAGTGGAGGTGGAGTGGATGGATGATTTAGTTGAGGAATCCCCTGAGTGATTAGCTGAACAACACTTCGCGGTGGAATCCGTTCTGCCCCTTCATCGTCACTTAAAGGACGTCCAATCAATGGATCATACTCCAGTCTTGATCCTTCGTGATTTCTAAATAACTGTTCGCTTTGCGTAGCCCCAAACTCAAGGTAAAGGCATCACCCATTTTTCACATAACAACATTTTAATCAAAATATTCAAAGATCTTGAATACTTACCTCGCGGTCCTTTGAAAAATCGCTGCTTCGCTTCGCTATAGTTGATCGAGGTATCAACTTAAAATCATGCGACAAATCCTCCTATAATTAGATTGATCCAGTGATCGACAGACCGTGCGATCTTGCTTTCAGAGGCTTCTAATCCGTCACACTAATTTTGGAGTGCACACTATTGGATTATCAAGCTTCCACCTTCCTTGGCTATCTGTCAATTTAACCAATCATTCATAAAATTCAATGGGGAAGGTGCAGAAGAAGATCTTGTGTATCTCCGTATACAAAAACCTGTTCAACCAATCTTCCTTTGACAAGTGCGGGTTCCTGTTTTCTTGTGCTGGGAACTTGTGAATCTTCCGATCCAACCACTTTTCAATTTCTTTCTTGGTCGGATTCCAATGATGAAACATCACACATCTCTTTCAAGCATATCTCGATCCTGATAACGAAATCATTTGTTGTCTTAGGGGGTCTTGTCCCAGGTTCAGAGTTAATAGTGCCAACCAAAAAAACCCTACACTATTGGCCCTTTCGACAACAACCTGCGTAACATAGGCTGTAGTCTCCCCTGAAGCAGTATGGGGGGATGCTAGAACCAAGTTTTTGCATCCAGAGACTAGTGTGATGTCTTTTAGCTCTTCAGATATGCCTTCGCACAGATCGATACACTCTTAGGGCACATCATTGCAACTTTGTTAAACAACCTTTAGACCTTCACGAAGGTCTACGATCAGTCCTTGCAAACTTTTAATAGTCAGTGTGTTTACTTACGCACATCAAAGAACAATCCTAGATTAGGGTTCGTGCAACTTTACTTAAGTTATTAATAAACATCATAGAATTCATCAGAGTCTTTGCGAAAGTACTTATACATGCATTGCGTATTACTTATTCAAGAGAATTGCGTAAAATTCCATTAATATTCCATAAAACACATCATTCATCGACAACATATAGCATTAACAGAGATAAACAAAAATATGCAAGAATTCTCGAAACTGTCTTTATTGATCTTCAATGTAAGGTTACAGACTCAAAAGTACCCTGCGCACACAACTGCAGTGGTCTGCGCACTCAATTGCAAACTCTACCTAGGCCTCTGCGTACTCAGCTGCAGAGCCTTTCTTCTACCTTACCCACTTCTCTTCTCTATCACTTTCCCTTCCTTATCATCAAATATCCATTACTATTACTTTGCTGTAGACTCCCTAAGACACACCTATTTATAGCCTTTTCATACAATGCCATGGTCCCCAGACCATGGGTGAATCTCAAAACTGACTCAAACTTTACATAAAACAAGGGGCTAAGCCCCTTTGACTCCTAGTCATCTACGCGTTCCACATCCATAAATCGCAGAGACTTTACATTATTTACAGAAAATGTACCAAAAATTGGGTTATCTTAACCCCAAAACTGACCCAGGAGACCCCATCCCAACAAAGGATGGTATTCCTCTTGCAGAAATTTTAGAAAACATAAAAAAGAAAGATTTTAGAAGAAAGAAAGCCAGCCAAAATACAAAGAGAACACCGAAAACAGAGAAGCCTAAGATAGAAAGAAAGAAAGCAAAAATTCAAATGCCTCCAGTCACAAGCTTAAGAAGAAGTACCAGACTCAATCCAACAACAAAAGAATGACCTTCAAAAAGTATGGAGCATGTCGACTTAGAAGCAAAGGAAAATTCAAGGCTAACTTTCATCACACCTCCTCAGAGTCTAGGTTAAAGAACACCTAAAATTGATCCTGTATAGCAGGAGATTTATGATTATATTAAGTACTTGGAGAAAAGAGATACGACAAAAACATCAGCTTCAAATCAAGAAGAAGTCCAGTTTAGTAAACCGCAAGAACCTCCAGTAATAAATGTTTTAAAATAAGAAATTTTCAAGCTGGAGACACTAAACACGTATATTTAGAAGGAGAATCAAACCCTAAAGGCGCAGAGTGAAATCCAAATAGCTAAGAGTGACAATCTCCTTTTACACTTAATTCTGTGTTATAAGAAAATAAGAAGCTAAAGCAGAAAAACAGAGCTCTACAAAGGGCAGTCATAAACCTGAAGTATAAGATTCTCATGGAAAAGCCAAGGATGACAGTGGTTGGAAAGAAAGGGAAAAAGATGAAGTTGGATGTACTTGCAGAGGTCTCAAAAGAAATGCAGTAATTAAACAAAAGACATCAGTTTTGTGTTTTGCATGAGGACATGCAAATACCTCAGCATGGGGGAATGTAGAGTCTCATGAATGTTTTGTTTTTGACACCATTTCCATCCATTTTTCCTCTTTTTTTTATCACTGCTATCAACTCAAATAAACAGTAAACAATGAACCACACTTGGTTCGAAACGCGTCGACAAATGAATTATGATATGATTTATGCTGAAAAATCTTCTCAATAATTGATATGGATTACAGAAACCTAAATTCAACTACATTAATATTAAAATTATATATAGCCTATATAACGCTTTGATATCTTTTCAAGAGGATTGGTTCATTTTTAACATCTCTTTTTTGTGCAGGGAGCTATTTTTGTTTCCATGTATGAACCTGGATTTTTATTTATTTTTGGACAAAAACGTAGAATGCTTCATACATGAACTGATGTAATTTTTAAAATCTTAATAAAAAGTTATGATTTTTCTATGCGGAAAAAATAAAATAAAAAATTTTTTTAAAATTTAATTAACTAATAAAAGAAAAAAAAAATATATAACTAAAGGTAAATAATAATAATTAAAAATTCTTTTTTTTAAAACATAGATCTCCACATGAAACTGATAATTTATAATGTATTTTTGAAGACATTTATATAGTTGAAATTAGGATCCCAATCATAGTAAATGTGGTTTCTGCAATTTAATTTTCAGTGCACCATGTTAAAAGAGACCTCGCGTGAAATGAGGCCATATGAATGTCCCATATATAAAGACAATCACTTTGTGTTATAACTTGGTTGTCCACACATTTGTTTGGCATCTAATTTGTTAGAAAGTTAAAACCATGATGGTGTCTGTATTGGAACTTGAAAGAGGTGGTACACGTGGAATATCACCTGTTTTTGCATTGGAAAGGATGTCAGATCTCTTGGGAAAACACCTATTGAGCATATATATATATAAATGTGGGGCCATGTCAGATCTTACCCTTCCATTTTCTTTGTGTTGAAGCCACTTCCAAAGTATCTATTGGGATAATACAAAGCCTATGGTATAATATTTTTAAACCATGGACATGCTATATGCAATTAAGTTATATGCATTTATTTCGAATGAAGTTTTTGAATCGTTTTGTATAATTGTTACCTGATGCCTAATCCAGACATCCACACATGCATGGTATCAACTGTGATAATTATTTGTTAGTGCGAGGTTTGGTGTTTTTTTGTTTTGTTTTTTTTAATAACAATTATTTATTTATAATGAATGAATTTCAACCTTATAATATTAGTTATATTAATGTCTTCAACCAATCATAACATTATTATTATTATTTTTATCTATATACAATATTTTTACAATTAAACTCATATTTAGTTTAATACTAAATATTGACTGATTATTAAAAAACTTAAAAAAATTGTATTAAAAAAATAAATTTAAATTTAAATATTAGTTTAACAACTAATTACAACATATTCCACTATTGGAAGGTATAACAAGTATATAGTATTTTTTTGTGTGGATACTTAAAGTATTCACTTGTCAAGACCTAAAATAGGTTTATAAATGGTTTTTAATAAAAAGTAAGGTGTCTGTAAAATAGGTGTATAAATGAATTTTAACCAAAGGAATATTCCACCATTGGAAGGTATAACAAGTATATAGTATTTTTTTGGATATTTAAAGTATTCAATTTCCAAGAGCTATAAAATAGGTTTATAAATGGATTTTAATAAAAAGTAAGGTGTTTATAAAATAGGTTTATAAATGGCTTTTAACGAAAAGTAAGTTTTTTTGGAAGAGCTTCTAACCTCTATCTTGAATTATCAATATTAATACTCAAAGAAAAATATGAATAGATTAATATTATTGTGTTTATTTTGTAAGTTTGTATTCTTTATATTATATTTCCAAATATACACATTAAAATTTTGAAGATAGATTTTTTACTCAAGTTTAGGTTATTTAATCTAGAACAATACTAAAATTTACTTTCAATTTGATTATATATTGGAAAATATCTCTAAAAAATCACATTATTTAACCTCATGTCAATATGAATCCAATACACATTCCCAATTTAAAAAACCACTATTTTCACTAGATATTGTACGTATCCATTTTTTCATTAACATCTTTATACTTCTTTATTTTTTTCGTTAACTTTGAGCTCCATTTTTTTATACCTGCCAATATAAAAACCCTTTACCACCTATTATATGCTCAATATATTATGCCATTTTTCCCTCAATATATATCCCCCAATATAAACACATGTGTTATGGTATTTCTCCCTTAGTGAAGCCCACGTTATTAAGAATAGACTCAAAATTTCCATGCATAGAAAAATAAAGCTAGTGGAAGACCAAGCTCGCAATGACATGACTTACAAAAAATGACTTTGAAAGCCATAAAAACCTGATGAACATAAGGACAATAAATATGCATGTTTGATACCGAATATACTAATAGACATACTGCCATTGATATTATGCCAAAAAATTCATCATTGAAATTAAACGTCTTGAATGTGACATGCCAGTGGGTCAAGAGGTTGTTGGTAATTGTCACGTAGAATAACTTCTTTGCATCCTCTCGTCCATAATCTGATATAGCAAATGGAGTTATTCCATGCAAAGGAGGAGTTCAACTTTTCTTTCAGTGCAATCAAATAGTACTTTTCCCAACAAATTATTAACATGCCAGTACAAGTCCACTATGTGCAAATATTAATTGCACCTTGCTCTTGGTGTGCCCAAGTCCGAAACCTAGTGTTCCACTTTTTCCATAACTTCAAAATATGAGATTTCTTGCCTCTTGTACACCAATTCATCTCCAATATATGAGAATTTGAGTTGGACCAATAACGAGGTGTGTTCAAGATTATCTACTAAGCCTCGAGCTTGTGCCCTCACTCAAGAATTAGAGTTACGACCCCACCCTCATGGCACACCTAAGTAATTTCGTTGGGCATCTTGACCTATTGTGGCCACAACCCCCCCATAATTTTTCGACAAAATCATGAGGACTCTCCAATTTACATATTAGAAAATTCCTTTCTTTCTTGGCATTTTGGTGGTTGATGACTTTTATGATCTTTATTGCTTGGCTTTTGAATTTTTGACTGTTCAAGATTTGATCATGTTTTAGGTTTATCCTTCATTATGGTTATTGGAATTGTGATTTTACTCATTTCGTTGTGACCCTCTTTGCTACTTTTTGTGATCATGACAACACCTTCTTGATGATCACAAGAAGGTGATGTCACACCTTCAGTTGGCACATCACCTCATTTTCTGCTCTGAACCTCACATGTTTGTCTCATTCACTTGGCTTGACACTCCTGGATTAAAAAAAATAATACTTAAAACAACAATTCATTAATACAAACCTATACAAATAATTATGTTATATGTAAAATAATTAATTTTATTTTTAGATAATGTAATATGCATTTACGATAAAATTAATTTGATATATACTTAAAATGAAATTATAACTCATTATCATAGACATACACATATTAATAATTAAACATTGTAAATATATATAAAAAATAAAATATAAAACAAAACCTACATTGTATAATAATAACATAATAAAAACCAACATAAATATGTATTTAATAAATATAATAATATTTTTTTTTAATTTAAAACAAAAATGTACAATTTTATTAATTAAATAGTTTTTTATTTAATATAAATACATGTGACAACTAAGCCCTTAGTGCATCAATAAATATATGACCATCCCGTTAGGACCAACCTCTCACCACATTCTTGTCATATGCCAATGTAACCACACAATGAGGCCCTCATCCTTATTTGATATTTGATGGTGCAGTGTATGATCAACGATAAATATAAAAAATAAGGAGTTGGTTGCGGCATCCATATGGGACATGTCTAATTGGCGATATTTTTTATTAATTAAATGGTTTTTGTATTTAAATAAATACATGTGACAACTAAGCCCCTTAGTGCATCAATAAATGTATGACCATCCAGTAAGGGACCAACCTCTCACCACATTCTTGTCATATGCCAATGCAACCACACAATGAGGCCCTCATCCTTATTTGATATTTGATGGTGCAATGTATGATCAACGATATATATAAAAAATAAGGAGTTGGTTGCGGCATCATATGGGACATGTCTAATTGGCGAATTAAAAAAATAAATAAAAACACTATGGTTGATCGAATCACAAGCCATAAGCACCAATTCATTACACAATTGAGCATAACAAGTGCCAAACCATGAGAAGAAGCATAATT
>APFE031050315.1:0-21983 GCA_000404065.3 Pinus taeda
TTTATGAATAAAAGAACCTTACAACCTTTGCCTTGATGTTGCACAAGTTCTTTCCAGGGTCCAGCAGGAGTCTTCTCTACTTTGACAAGCCTCACTCACTTCCCAAATGAATGAAAGGTATGTGATCTCTCCTCTCACAAGCTCAAAAAAGGAAGTCTAATTTCTAGCAGCATTTACCCTTAAGAATCTTCAGCTTTCAACCTCTCCTACAACCAACCCAATGCCTGAATTTATAGTGCAAATGGAGGAAGTTGCAGGTCCACCATTGAAGGGATAAGTTCCTCCTTCAATGGGATAAGCACCTCATATCATGGAGTTAGCTCCCTTAGTTATGGAATGGATGAACCAAGGTGGAGTGGACTTGCCAGTGTAATATTCCTTCTAGAAGCGTCTAGAAGTGACCCAAGGTGAGTTTTTAAGAGTGAACTCATGCCTTTTTAACTTTTACAGGGGTTCGCACTGATCACTTAACAGACAGAGCAGTCAGGTTCACAGGGGACATGACCATTGGGTGCGGTACCGCAAGCAATGCTAGGAGAAAGTGCAAAATCAGGATTTGAGATGTTTTTAAGGTCTTTCTCCCATTTTCAAGGCTTGACATGAAGGGCTGAGGCTTTAAAACTTGCAAAGGAGGTATGTATGAGTGGTGATGGACTCACACAAACTGTAGAAAGTCATGGTGACATTATTTTGTGTAATAGATTGCCCCCTAAAGTGCAAAGTCTGTAATAGATGAGGATAATTTTTGATCATCTAAGAAGAGTGAAGGGCTTTATCATTTCAAGGATCTTCCTGTGGATACCCCAGTTGGAACCTGTAAAAAAAATTCAACACAAAATATATATATGTGAAAATATCATCGCTGAGGTAGGCATTCCCATACTCAGATAAAAACTGACTAAGAACTATCTAAAATTGTTTTGATACAGGAATGATTTTGTATTACATTACAAGTAGAGACATATGGACACAGTATGGGTATAGCCATCTGTTTATGAATAGTCCACTATATAATGATAATAAAATTCCTCGCAGCGTGGATGGTGGAAAATAGATCTAGGGTCTTCATTTCTACTTCCCAAACTAGTACGATTCTATCCATGTGAATGAATGTGTCGAAGTCGAACATGGTAGAAACCACTTCATTACCAGTCAATGATGTAAACTATTAACAAGTGTGAGAGGAACCACCAGTAATGTCAATGGCCCTCAAAGTACTCAGTACAATCCGTGAAATGTGCTTGAATGAGTTGATGTCAAACATGTCACAGAATCCTCTGATCGAAGGTCAACGATGCAACCTGTTGTCAAAGGCGAGAATCTGCCATTGAGGTATGTAGATTCCAAGGTACTCATGATTTCTAGATCATCTTTCTAGATAATGAGTCAAAACTGATAGAAAGCGATCCGTCATAGGCAAGCCCATAACACGAAATTATAGATCAAGTCTGAAGAAATATATTTGGCAAGGACTAACTCAGGGATGGTCAATGATGGATGACAGATATTTTGCAGGTGAATGGTTTATTTGCACAGACCTCTTGAACACATAACGACACTGCAAATTGTTTGGTGACAATTGATCCAAAGCTAATACTTGGAAACCGGCTGAAGACTTTCAATGTGGCTTGATTAAATGTTAGGTAAAGGATTTCCCAACCCAGATGAATAAAAGTGTCGTGTTCAAGAGTGATGGAAAGTTTTTTTAAAACACAAAGTACAACAAACAGGTTCATTTTTCTCTCTTTTCCCCCACCATTTCTGGCAAGTACCTCTTTATTTTTGACAAGCTTGAGGAGGATAACATTTGCTTGGTTATAAGCTCATCCTTCGGATGAGTCCAACTTAGTTTAGATTCGAACCCTAAGAAGGTGTGGTTAGTTCCTATTTGAAATTGAATAGGTCCTTTACTGTGAAATTTTAATGA
This sequence comes from Pinus taeda, assembly GCA_000404065.3. Taxonomy (NCBI): domain Eukaryota; kingdom Viridiplantae; phylum Streptophyta; class Pinopsida; order Pinales; family Pinaceae; genus Pinus; species Pinus taeda. The sequence goes on from APFE031050315.1 coordinate 1,928, forward strand.
GTCCAGTATAGGAGAAACTCTGTGTTTTTCAATTTTAGGGAGTCAGAAGAAAAATTTAAGAAAACTCCATGGTTGTCCTTTTTCGTAAATTTGTGTCTCGCAAGCCTAAAAAAGTATAAAATAATACTTGAGAGAACTGGTTGACCATTACGATCAAGGAGTACTTTTCATAATTAGCGCCTTCAATCTGAAAAAGTAAAAAAGCAATCGAAAACACATCGTTTTATTACCAATATCGAACTCGAAACGACAAAAGTCTGGCAATATTTTCATGTTTATATGATCAGAAAAGAGCTGTAAGTGGACCATCTTTTTAATTCCATTTTAACGAGTCTAAAAAAGAAAAACTCGGCAATCTTTTCATATTTCACAAGTCAGAAAAGAGCTTAAAGAGGACTCCTATGTGTTTTTGTTGAAAATCACCAATTCTCCCTAAACACCCAATATTCTGCACAAAAACTGCAAACATTGCTCATATCTATTTAAAAGTTAATAAAAATGTACCAAAAGCAACCTTTTCAAAGTGAAAAATAAATAAATTAAAAAATTATTTATTCAAAAAATCTTATAAAAAGGGCTTTTACAAGTTCATTTTCACCGTTTGGCTTTGGAGTAAAAAGTAAGAGCTTTCAGTAAGAAAACTTCCTGTGAATATTGTGGAAAATCCGACCACTAGAATCAAGAACTGTCCTCTCCAGGTAATCCACATCGTCCCTAACTTGCATTTCATCCGTTTCATTTTCATTTTTAGGGCTTTAAAATTCATTTTTTGAGAAAAATTATGGTTAAAAATCGCTTGTGGTGGTTGCGCAGGCGTAGCATGTATACCGTGCGAACCTCGACTTTTTCGCATAAATGAAACAGTCGGGGTCCCGCACCTACCCTTAAGGATGAGTGCGAACCTACGCAGTGTCCCTAACACGGCGGGTACGGACCCCATGAAACGTGTTTTGAAACCCTATAATTTCTCATTTCTGCCCAAATGTTTTGAAATCACAAAATTCTAAACCACCTATTTTGCAATGCAGATAGACACGATGCTTATTTGGTAGGAAAGAGAACATGAAGATGTGGACCAAGCTGCATTACTCCATCCACCTTCATTACAGGCTTTAAGAGCATGCGTACTACTGAAATTTTGGGCATACCTGGCATGAGGGTACAGGTAAACTTTCTACAATGGTTGGTAGACATGTGGAGTACACAGGACCAGTGTTTCATCATTGGAGGACACTGGCTCGAAATCGAGCCAGAGGACATTTATTTTCTAACTGGTTTGCCGAAGAGAGGCGAAGGATTATCTCTATTCTGATCTAGGCCAGGTGGGCAGTCTTTCACTAGTCTCCGACTAGAGTTTTGCAATGTCAAAACTACGGACAAACGGATAGATGTGAAGACCATCACCCATCTTGAACTTAAAGTGATCACATTTACTGTCACCAGACTATGTGGAAGCACAGCATTGCATTTAGCTACCGGTTCCCAGATGCACATGGCAGTAGACTGCTTCCGAGGTACCATCTTCAACTGGTGTGATGTTGTGTTGGCCAATATGAAAGGCCAACTGACTAGGGCAAAGAATGGACAACTAAAGAAATTTGGATATGGTTACTTAGTTGTGAGCTTTTCCCTAGAGAGGGTACCTATGCTAGTTCCATAGCAACTTACCGTTGAGGCTAGACTTCCCCGAGATCCCAAGCTTATCTGCTGGGTCGCAATCATGGCTCGCCATCCTGAGGAGGCCACCGAGGTTGTTCGATTCTCACTTGAGTATTTTTGTTGGTTAGAGAACCAACTCTTTGTGATTAAGGATTTCCCATATGTTGGGATGGATTATCGTGGTGATCCCAACATGGCTCTTCCACCAAGAGAGAAATGGGATGATACAGGTAAAATTGTTTTCAACATTTTTTAAATTATATATATTTTTGTTTTTTAAATCATCCAAAAATGGATAGTAAAACGTTTTTAAATGCAGATGTGGATCCACGACGACCAACCGCTCTCCAGCCTTATGATACAAGATAGCCAGCTGCCGCAGCACCAGCCCCAGAGGACCAATCAGCAGAGACCTTGGCCGAATTGGAGAGTCATCTAGAGCACTTAATAGCAGATATTCCGGAGACCAGCATCGATGACATTCATCTTAGGTTACAACGCTATGTGATTGGGGTCCTACGACCTTTTAGGAGGTTCCTTTGTAGGGTGGCCCGAGCAGTGGTGTCATATCGTGATCATCACCAGTGATAGGATGATCGCCTTGTAAACTCATTTTTGTACTTTTTTGTGCTATCATTTTTGCCGATCATAAGGTGTTTTTCAACCTATGATCGAAGACGATGTATATTTTGACACACTTCTATGCTATGATATATCGCTATTACTGGTTATCTTGTAAAACATTTTTTATGGGATGATTTTAAATTTACTGTCTTGATTATTGCAAATGTCTATTTAACATTCGAGAAGAAACTACATCTGCTAATGTATTTAAATATGTTGCAATCTGCTGATATTCGATGTAATCAAATTCTCGTTCCAAGAGACGGACTCTCAAAAATAATCGCAATAACACTGGATTTCTAATGGCATAAACTCTATTAAGTTGTAATACAACGAGTTTTGAATCTAACCTAACAATCAAACTCTGAATTCCAAATGAAATGGATTTAGATAATAGCTCAATCACTGCACTGTATTCTGCAATGTTATTCATTATTTGACCGAGGCTTACCCCATGCATAGATACTAACTCGTTAGAGGGCGAATAGATAACCCAAGCTGCGGAAGAGATGTTTTGTGTACTGCGACAAGTGCCATCAACAAAACCGATGTATGTTTGGAGAGGCATTGACATCTACAATATCAAGAGTAAAATCAAGATAAGCAGGAATAATGATGAAAAACACTCTCTAAAGTAAAGCACGCATTCCTAATCTAAAAACACACCAAAATTAGAAAGAAACTAGTCTAAAAATCTCCACACCTAATCTTTTAAGCATAATATCGCTTTAGATAAATCCCATTCCTAGGTTTACCTAAAGAGACACCGTCAAAATATTCTAATTCATAGGCCCCTTTTGCCAGCTTTCGCTTAACAATATACGGACCATGCCACATGGGTACAAATTTGCCAGCCCCTAGCTTATCGTTTGCTTGATCGTAAAGTAAGACTAGGTCTCCTTCTAAAAAATTGTGGGGTGTAACATTCCAATCATACTGAGCTTTAATTCTTTTGGCATGAGTTTCGATAGCTAATGTAGCATCACGTCGATTCTCATCTAATTGAGCTAAGTATAATAAACGTTTTTCCTCTTCGGAAGTGGTTGGTAATAATGGTACGAAAATTTGTAATGATAGGATTTCACATTAAATGGGTAGTACTGCCTCTAAACTGTCAACCAATTGAAAGGGAGTAAAACCTGTTGATGTTTTGACTGAGGTTCGGTATGCCCAAATCATTGAAAATAACATGTTATGCCAATTCGACCTATGAATCCCAATGAGTCGTTGTATCATAGTGACTAGAACTTTGTTGATCGCTTCAACCAGACCATTTGCATGTGGGTAATATGGAGTGGAACTATTGTGACGTAGACCAAGCTGATCTGTAAGTTCAGTCATCATGATGTTTTGAAACTGACTCCCATGGTCAGTGATAATCGCTTGAGGAACACCAAACCTAGTAATTATGTGATTGAAAATGAAAATAACAGCAATTTTACCGTCTGCTAAAAATGTAGGCATCGCCTCGGCCCACTTGGTAAAATAATCTACCGCAAGGATGATATACGCATGCCCCCCGGTCGAGTGAGGGTTACATGTAATAAAATCGATACCCCATTTTGCGAGTGGACAGATGGCAATTATAGGGTGGAGAGGAGTAGGTGGAGCGCGCATCTTACGATCAAAAATTTGGCAATTGTGGCATTTCCAGACTGCAGCGATACAATCTTTGAATAAGGACAGCCATAAATAGCCAAAGCTCAAGATCTTTTGGGCTATGGCATACCCAGACATATGACTGCCACATGCTCTAGAGTGGCATTCATTAAGAGCTTTTTCAGCTTCTTCATGAGTGAGACAACGTCGGAAAACAAAATCAGCCCCACGATGATAAAGAGTATCTCCAATAATACTGTAAGGTTGGGATTGGAAACATATTTTCCAACGCTGAGATCGTGAAATGTTTGGCCAAAAAGATTGGGTTTGGAGATAAACAATGAGATCTCCATACCATGTATCAATAGTACTGATAAGGAACAAGGATTCATCCGCAATGGGTTCTTCCGCCACATGTTTGGTATCAGCACGAGGGAAGTCACACATCATTTCCACAAAAACCAAAGACCTCTTTGACTTGGCCTTTTCAAATTCCAAGTCAAATTCCTACAGGATGAAAATCCATTTGGAATACTTGCCCCCTAGCAATTGTTTAGTCAAAATGTACGCCATAGGGTTACAGTCAGAAAGGACTGTGGTTTTGCGTAGTAAAATGTAATGACGAAATCGTTGAACAGCGTGAACTGCTGCCAAGGCCAGTTTCTCCACATGTGAATATTTTAACTCAGTCGGAGTTAGAGTCCGACTAAGATAATAGATCACATGCTCACTCTTGAATTCATCCTGTTGAACTAAGACCATCCCAATGGTGGAATGGGAAGCGGCGAGGTACAAGAAGTAATCCTAGTTGTAGTTGGGAGGATGCAATAACGATGCATGGGTCAACGTGTGTTTAAGTGCATCGAAAGATTTGTCAGCTATCTCATCCCAAAAGAATGGAGTGTTCTGTTTCAACAACCTGGTGAAACCTTTTGTAATCTCAGTGTAGTTAGGAATGAAACGACGTAAAAAGTTTTCTTTCCCTTGCAAACTTTGGAGTAGGTGAAGAGTCGAAGGAGGTGGTAATTTGAAAATGGCTTCAACCTTCGAAGGATCGATGCAAATGCTAGCTTTCGAAACAACAAATCCCAGTAAACGACCTATTTCTATACAGAAAACACATTTGTGGGGATTCAGCCTAATCTGATAATGCCTACATCTCATAAAAATTGCTTGTAAATGAGTGAGATGGTCAACTTGACATAAATAATGAGCAGGTAAATCATCGAGATAAGGCTGCACAATGTGCTTGATTTCATGAAATGCATAAGACATAGCCCTTTGAAAAGTTGCGCCAGCATTCTTCAGTCCAAAAGGTAACTTGCAATAAGCAAAGGTCCCCCATGGACAAATGAATGTCGTTTTTGGTTGATCGGAAGGTAGAATGTTAATTTGATTGTAATCGGAAAAGCCATCCATAAGGGAGAAAATTTCACTGCCAGCACAATCATCGATAATTTGATCGATATAGGGTGTTGGATAATTGTCCTTGGGACAAGCATGATTAATATCCCTATAGTCAATACATATTCTTATTGTCCCTTGCCTTTTAGTAACTGGGACAATATTCGATACCCAATCCGTTAAAGGAATTGGATAAATGAAACCTGCTTTAAGTAATTTTTCAACTTCTGCTTTGACGGCAGCAGCTTTTTATGGGTGTATCTGACGCAAACGTTGCTGGACAGGTTTAGCATCCAGGTAAGTTTTGATCTCATGAACAACAATTGAAAGATCAATTCCTGGCATTTCCTCATAAGACCAAGCAAGCACGTCACAGACTTCTTGAAATAGGGCTTTATATGTTTTGACTTTAGTGCCCGTACAAGAAGCACCTATGTGAATGTTTTCAACAATCCCGGGTTTGATCCCGGCTGTGGGTGTTTGAAGGCAAAGGACATACGGGGGCGGGCTCCCCACTGGGCAAGTGGCAGCCCAGCCCCGCCACCTGTACTCAGCCATTTAAGGCCTGCTATCCCCTTCACATCAACATAAACACGGGTCATAAACTCCATCACAGACCAGACGCCCTTTGCATTTGGCTTCGCGCGTGCAGGATTGTTTCAGCTTCTGGGAGGCAGAGACAGCGTATGGGTTTGCTCATGGCACGGAGTGCGTCCGAGCAATATAATTACAGAGCCTGGGCCAAGGTAAAGTGTTGTCATCGTGTTCTTTGGATCTTTGTTCTGGTTTGGTTTAATGTGGATGGTGGTGTGCAGCTCTGTGTGAGACATAGAGTGCCTCACCAGAAAAGGAGTAGGTTGGAGCTCCCTACAGTGCAGGCGCCCTCTGAGTCTCATCTCCACAGTTCTCCTCGTCCCCGTCGTCAGTTAATTCCTCTGCTTTCTAGTCTAACTTTCTGGGTAGCTCCTGGTAATTCTCCTTTGCTTTGTGAGTATCCTCCTCTGGTAACTCTCAGCGCCATCCCGCCATTTATTCTTCGGCCCTGTCCCCTGCCATCTACCTTCAGTTCCCTGCACCTCCTCTCCGCCAATTCTAGCCAGCCATGCCCAGGGAAAGGCCCCGCCTCAGCAGCCGCAGAGGCGGGTCTCGGGGAACCACAAGCGGCAGAGCCATCCCTCCACGCTCCTCTGGATCTTCGTCAGATGAAGCCCGCAGTTCCAGGCGAGGTCGAGGGAGGGGTCACGAGCGTGCTCGCACCTCGGTCTGTGAGCATATATCACACCCCACCTCAAGGTTTAGCTTCTCGTGCCTTCTGGACAGTGATACATACTATGTATCAGTCAAAATTGAAAAATGTGAGCGGTCTGTCCCCCAGTGAGTCGAAGAGGAGCAAAGGCCTCCTGCTCCAGCCTTGGAACAACCAGCTCAGCCTCCCGTGCAAAGAATCGGTCAATCTGTTCCACCCCCAGCACTGGTTATGGGTCAATGTAGCCACCCGCAGACATCAGAAGGCGCCGCGACAGGTCCGAGTGTGCCGGCAGAGGACGACGCACCCTACACAGACTCAAGCGAGCCGGATCCATACTGTTGTAGAGTGGTGGAGGAACAGCCATCCACCTCAGTGGATGACTAAGCCAATGCCCAGGACTCGCGGAGGACAGGTAACCTTATGCAATTTTGTCAGTCGAATTGGTCCTGTTCTTAGTTTCCACAGTGTTACTCCTTTTTGTACAGCTGAAGCTCGGCTTAGCTCTAGGCTTGATATTCTCACTCTTTCTGTCTACTGCTGTCTATGGTTCTCCAGTTCGAAGAAAATAGTCTGGGGAAGGGGTCTTTCGTGTCTATAAAATGGAAAATGCTTCTGTTACTGTCAACGTTTTTGTGCAGTCAGTGGGTTCTACGACAGGTTTTGTCGTAATGGTCTGTCTAGTTAGGTGTTATAAGATGACGCATCCATCTCTGTATGGTGATATTTGAGGCTTGCCTCTTTGTAATTTTTGAAGTTTTTGTACCATAATAGAATTAGCCCAACTTACAAAAAAAAAAAACAATCCTGAGTTTGATTGAAATGTCGATAGGAACCATTCGAGAAATATTTACTAAATTTTGTTCAGAATCAGGATGTTTCAATGGATTTTGCAGTTCTTTGACATATTCAGCAGTAAAAATAGATGAAAAATCATTCTCAAAATGGTCAATCTCAGGTAAAAATGAAGATCTATGATGAGGATCTTCCCATGGTAACTCATCAATAGACAAAAGTTCCCAAATCTGCTCATCAGTGTGAACAGTTTCAGAAAAGGTTGTTGAATCTGCGGTTGAGATTGAAAGTGATTCTCCATGGATCACATTCACTAGATCAATATTGATTGAACTTGAGTCAGAAAACAACTGTACAGCCTGATAAGAAACCTCAAAGGGACTCAAAGGCATGGCATCACCAAAAGATTCCACCTCAGAATCGGATGGAACGATCCAAGGATCCTCAAGAACAATGGATTCTGACGAAATCATATGAATAGTCGCGAAAGGAGACGGTACGTTGGGAGGAGGAAATGAAAAAGTTCTGAGTAAACCAAAATCTTTAACTAGTCCTACCCCAACATCCTTATAAGGGATAGTGGTTTTACCAACATGTTGAATACTCTCAGCAGAGGATGGGTCAGATGAAAAGTAAGTTAACTGATCTATTGTAATGATCTTTCTATTATGTGGAAATTTAATAAGCCGAAAGACCGATGAAACAACAGAATTCATCGCATAAGACCAGCTATGACCCGAAACAAGGTTGTAATCCAGAGGGGCATCAACCACTTCCACATCTAGATTAACAGTTTTTCCTTCAACCCCTATAGGTAAGTCCTATAGGATGCCATAAGGATGAAACCCTCAGCCATTAAAGGCTTTTAGAATCGTCGGGGATTGATTAAGTGTAGGAGAGCCAAGGGCTTTCTAGCTCTGTATCGACATAATACACATTGAAGCTCCCTCATCAATCACAATCCTAAAGCGAGGTCTGTTTTTGACTAACACTGGAATCTGGAAAGCCATTCGATGAGGTAAACAAGGTGTACTATTTTCCAAATCGAAAACTATGAGGTTTGAGTCCTGAAGATCAATAGCTCCTATAGCTAACAAAAGTAATTTACGTTGTGCTGGACATGATTGCAACACCTCCAAAGCTGACATTGTTGAAGGTGAAATAGCTAAATCATCAACAATGTTATAGTTCTGAGCAACTCTCGCATGTGGATTGAAAGCTAATTTTCGAAGTATACCCTTAGCGGGCGGTTTGATTACTAAGTCTGGATTAGGTTTCTCGATCTCTAGTAGATCAAAACTAGATGGAGTTGAGGTTGATGGGTTGGAATTAGAAGATTCCACTTCCTTACTACCAATAGGACTCTTACTTCCATAATCTTGCCATCGTGTCGCAATCCTCACATGGGACATCATCATTATGGGTTCCTCCGAGTCATTTGAGGAAGAACCTATCATCTTACTATCTTGACTTGGAAAAGGATCCTTCAAAACAGCAGGTGTTTAAGAACCTTTGACGATTTTCACAACCTTAGGACGATGTGGACAATCTCTTGTAAAATGCTCCTCATTGCGGATGAGATAAGGATAACGAGGTTTACGTTTATCGTCAATAGATTCAAGTTTATCTGATTTCTCTTTTGAGTTTTGCTTATTCTTTTTCTTGCCTTTCTTCTTACTGCTAGATTTTGATTTGGCCGTAGATGATTCTAGGACATGGACATCGGCAGAAATTTCAGTTGAAGACTCTCCCTTCGGGGATCCTGGTAAAGTTATAATAGGAGAAGAATTCTTGGAGGATTTCTTCTTACATTTAGTATTAACAGTACTAATCATACCATCAGCGGCATGAGACCCTGAGGGAGGTGTAGTTATTTGATTTTGCTTTGGAAGGTCAGGGATTTTCTTGTGTAAAGTACCTAACTACGTATAAACCAAGTCAAGATACTGAGCTTGTGCAATTACTTGCTCTTCCATAACTACTCCTGCCTTGGCTACATCTTTAGTTATTTTAGGTAATAACGATTTTACAAACCATTCTGCCAAAATTTGGTCCAGGATAAAAATTTTCACTAAAGGACGTCGACGTCGCCATTCATGAATATGGTCTGAAATATATGTGGACTTCGACTATTTTAACGAAGTTTATAACTCCGTTCCATTGTCATATCGGACTGGCAGCTAAAAATGAGTAAGGAAGGAAGTGGCTAATTGACTAAAATTGTAAAAAGAGCCTCATGGAAACTCAATGTACCACTTGGCTGCAAGGCCAATCAAAGTGCATTGAAAAAGATGAAGATGAATTGAATCATCTATAATGGAAATCGATGCACACCACAGATGGTAAGTCATCACATGACTTGAGAGATCTTCTCCTGACTTCCCCTCAAACTTTGGTATATCACTGGGCAACTTATTCGGCATTGGCAGCCAAAATAGAACATAATTAATGGGATCGTTCGTAAGGCACGACAAATCAGGTAAATCAAAGTTGCTATAAATAGTAACTGATGGTTCAGATCCCAAAAACTTGGGGTCATAAGACTAGCCCCAAGAGGAGGATATTGAGGATAACTTGGAATCGGATTGGCATTTGGGATATTATATCCTCCTGGAAAACCAGGATTAACCGAACCATACTAGGGTTGTTGAGGTTGTTGATAAGTATACCCAGGGTACAGTTGATATTGATAAGTCAGGATTTGCACAGCAGGACCGAATTGATACTATCCCTCATACGATTGATAAGTAAATTGAGGTTGATTTGTGACAACTGTACTAGGGCCAAGTTGTCCTACAGGCATTGAAATCGAAGTCTAGATTGTAGGTCCAAACTGAGGTAAAGAGGCCTAAGGAGTTGATACAGTAACAGTAGAAATTGGAGCTGTTGATACTCCAAAAATAGGTGGGGTGGATTGAACAAAGGCTGCAGTAGTTGCAGTAGACGTTTGAGGTGGAATTCGAGGTGAACTAGGCCCAGGCTGATGAACTACCCTAGGTGTAGAAGTTTGAGTAGTAGGTTGGACAGGTTGCTAGGGTGAACCAGAAACCAAAGGTTGTCCAGATTGAGATGACAACTACACACTGGGTTGCGAAGTCTGTTGATCCCACACCACGTTCATTCTGGGGTATGGACCCATAACAGGTTGAGCATTTTGAGGATCAAAACCAGGTTGAGTGTAAGGTTGATAATTATACGGTACATTTCCCATTCCTTGAACAAATTATTAAACTGAAGGTGGTTGGAAACCTTGAGGTTGATATTGACTTGAGGTTGGTCTGACCTTGGAGTTGGTACTGACCTTGAGGTACATATTGAAACTGAGGTTGACTTTGAGGTACATATTGATACTGGGGTTGACCTTGAGGTGAATACTGTGTCTCGGGTTGACCTGGAGGAAAATATTGTCCCGTAGGGATGTAATGTCCTTGAGGTTACCCCACAGGCGGTAATGGACTGCCTTGAGGTTGCCCCCCAAACGATATTTAAGTACCTTGCGGCTGCCCCCCAGGCGGTATTGAACTACCTTGAGGTTGCGGGTTAGGAGTAGTACTAGACATCATAAGAATCTCTTCGACACTTAACATTTTAGTTCCGCTATTACCAGGAGATACTACATATTCAATGGGTTGAGGAGATGTTCCTGAAAACGTACCAGATAAATATTGATACCCAGAAGGAACAGAAGGACCGCCATGTAAAAATGTTTCTGGCGTCTAAGAAAACAAGGATGACTGTCTCAACATATTCAAAGGAGGATAATAACCTTTGGGTGTTGGATGGAAAGGAAATCGAGGTGGTGAAGATGTGAGACCTGGATATTCTAAAAATTTGGTCAACAAAATATACCAAGCATCACCTCTAATGGGACTGTAGAAAATGGATTCACGCTCCCTAAGTTCAACAACTGGTTGACTTTCGGGGAGGTTTATACCTTCGTCCCGACTTACAAGCTCTTCTATGGAAATGAGTCCAGAAGGAAGATTCTGGGTAATGATACTTTCTACCCTGGGTGAACTAGGACCACTAGAAATAGGAGAGGCAAATCCTGAAGATGGAGTAGCAGTAGGTTCAGTTTCAGGTTCAAAGATTTCAGGTTCTTCGGCTGATGAACTAGTAGGAGTAATACTACAAGTAACTTCGGAAAATGAAATTAGTTCAAAAATATGTTCTGTTGCTTGAACTTGATAATCAGGATGTATGATTAACGAAGACTCTCCGGCCTCCGGTGACCCAACTATACTTTTACTAGGTGTGACAAGAGCTCGTAGCCCTTCAAGTTGACTTGGTGTAAATTTGGGAGGCTGTCCCTGAAGTCGACGGGATTGTCTCGGTAATTCAGCCACAATTAATTATTTAATTACTTCACATTAAAACAAAGAAAATATTAAGAAAACCACCTAAAATCTCTAAAGAACCAAACAATTTGAAGCAAACACCTAAGAAATCTAGGAGATCAAACCACACACAAACAATATCTTTCCGGATCGAAAACACTAGTTGGTGATGAAATCCAATGTTGCAGAATTCAATACAGAAATGGCGGTTGGAACAGTTACCCCGACAACCTTCTTAATGAAACAGACTGGCACAAGTTTCTCCGCTATAACCGTCTCGAGTGTAGATAACCCCCTAGAGAGTCCAAGTGAGTCTAGTCGACGTCTGCTCCAGGTACAGTGGGATCTTCCTTCCACCATCACCTAGGAAAGAATCCTATAGATTATGGCCACTAAGGTTACCAACGGAAACAAATATACCTGGGGGAACAGTCTACGATCCGATACGCACGCAAGGGCAGAGTAACAAGCTCAATCCCCTTGAAGGCTCCTTGACATAATCTAAGGTTTACCAACAAGTGACCCCAAGCCCCTCAACAATGGTCAATCTGAGGTTTACCGTTTTTAATACGTGAATATATTCTATCATTCCCAATGAGGAATGATTGATTCCCACACTGGTTCAGATATGATCTCGTGCTTCTCCTTTAAGAGGAGCTTTCCCAGAGCATAGATGTAACAATTGGAATTTCTCCCTATTGTAAGATCGACTACTTGTTTGTTTAAACTATCTTCGAGAGTTAATTACTCCCTACTCCAAGATATTAGCCTAAGCTATGTTGGTGAAAAGAGCCCTAGAAAATAAAAAGATTTCTAGATGGATTTTAATTAAGAATTAATTTTTTTGGTTGTTTCTTAAGTCAATGGTTGCGGAGATTAAACTTTATGGTGTGAAGACTCGACTCCAAAACACTAAAAATGCACCTAAGATGATAAACAATTCATTTTCTTTTCAATGAATTTTGAGCTAAGGAAGAGTTGAAAATGCAATGCTTCGAAAATCAAATCTTTCTCTTAACATACAACTGAAAATAAAAACTTTTTGTCTTTTTCAAAAGAACATCAAAAACGAGATTACTAATCACACTCACGGAAAATCCATTTTCGTTTCAACAATCACAAACTACAAAAATAAGCAATTCTTTCATGAGAGCTTTTAAGATTTCTAGAAAATATCTAAAAACTATTGGAAACAAATTTTCCAACAAGCTTCTATAATTTCTATGAAATACTCAAAACTATAATCTAATCTTGAGATCTAAACAAAATGGATTGAAAAGAAACTTGAAATGTTTTTGAGGATGCTTAACTTAGGTTTTCAACTGACTAAGGATCAATTTGTTCAGATCAACAAACTAATCAAAAACACCCAATCATGTGTTAATAAAAAATGAAATTTGAAACTTTCAATCAAGTTTAATAAAAGTTTTGCAAAAGAGAAAAATGGGATCTAGCTCTCTTCAAGGATAGATTTCATAAACTAGTCAAACTCAGCAAGAAGACCAAAGATACCAAGGTGATCTAAGGCTCTAAGGCTTCCGATCTCTAAGTTATTATGAAGACCAAGTAAAAATCAATCCAACAGGAAAAACTTCTAGAAAATCACTTCAAACGAGAATGCCAATGAAAACTAACTCACAAGGAACTTTTGTCAAGACAAGTACGGATCTGGGCATAAACTAACAGTTATGGAAAAAAACTAAACCTAACTGAGCGGAAGGATCTTAGGTTTTTCAAACTATTGACAGGGTCTGCAGGCTCCTAGTAGAACCAGTTGTGGTACTGCTCTGTGGTAGACTATAACAGTGCGGAGAGGTCCGCATTGTACCTAACGAAGAAGGTGCGGTCCTCTTCCAAAAATCCGAAAAATAAAAATCAAACCAGGATCTAACAAGTACCCAATCCCACACACATCAAGGCAAAATCAGAAACCAAAACTCAAGTTTCTCAAGTCAAAGCAAAGATAAATTAAAACCAAAACCAGTCCCTAGCAGAGTCGCCAATTTGTCGGCCGGATAAATTGTTCTTGTGGACAAGACTGATCTCCCTAGTATCAAACGATATCTAGCAACAAGCAACACAAGAAAATCTACTTTTCTCTAAACATGTTTCAATTCATAAATGAAAACTAAGAGGTGTAATAGACCCTACCTCGGTCCAATGCTTGTTTGTGGCATCTTTGTTCCAATAGCTTCAAGAAGTTCCCTTTTAATAACCTGCATACACAAACAAACACACATCAAAGAACACTTGCATAGATAATATAATAAAACATGTTCATTATGAAGATCAAGGAGCTCATAAAATAAACCATTAGAGACAGTTCATTGAGAAAAATAAACTTGACTATATTAACTTTATGAATAAAAGAACCTTACAACCTTTGCCTTCATGTTGCACAAGATCTTTCCAGGGTCTAGCAGGAATCTCCTCTACTTTGACAAGCCTCACTCACTTCCCAAATGAAATGAAAGGTATGTGATCTCTCCTCTCAAAATCGCAAAAAGGAAGTCTAATTTCCAGCAGCATTTACCCTCAAGAATCTTCAACTTTCAACCTCTCCTACAACCTGCCCAATGCCTGAATTTATAGTGCAAATGGAGGAAGTTGCAGGTCCACCATTAAAGGGATAATATCCTCCTTCATTGGGATAAGCACCTCATATCATGGAGTTAGCTCCCTTAGTTATGGAATGGATGAACCAAGGTGAAGCGGACTTGCCAGTGTAATATTCCTTTTAGAAGCATCCAGAAGTGACCCAAGGTGAGTTTTTAAGAGTGAACTCACACCTTTTTAACTTTACTGGGGTTCGTACCCATCAATTAATAGACAGAGCGGTCAGGTTCGCAGGGGACATGACCATTAGGTGTGGTACCGCAGGCAATGCTAGGAGAAAGTGCGAAACCAGGATTTGAGATGTTTTTAAGGTTTTTCTCCCATTTTGAAGGCTTGACATGAAGGGTTGAGGCTTTAAGACTTGCAAAGGAGGTATGTATGAGTGGTTATGGACTCACACAAACTGTAGAAAGTCATGGTGACAATTGTTTGTGTAACATTTACCCTCTTCAGAATTTCACTCAATCATGGTTCTGCCTACCCTTTTTCAGGATCATGGTTCCACCTGAAAAATTAATTAAAAATTCATGCCTCAATTTCCGTGTGCACTCCTTGTTCCTCCATGCCTTGGCACACTAAACAAATGATAGGTTTATATAAAATTTTGTGTGCAGACTTTTCTAAAAGGCTGGTTTAGGTGGATTTGTTAAAATTCATTAATTATAAGGAGGAGGTCGGGTGGTCAAACCATGAGCCCTCCATATTAAAAACATTTCATTTTTGAAAACAACTGCATGTATTTCTTTTTGGGGCTAAGGTTTGCATTGGGCGGCTTGCCCCTTAACTCCCACAACACATCCGGATGGGTCCCATTTCAATTTTGGTAAAGGTGTGATTGGAGGTGCGTTGTTTGTTGTGTTAATTTTTTTGGGCCACCGTATTAAGTGGTTCGTTGGTTCATGGGGCTGCCGCGTGGGTGGGGCCGGCCCTCCTGCCGGCTGTGGGTTCAACTTCCACTGATCTCTCCTTAATTACAATGGCATTTTTGTATGGTGGTTGGTTGTGGGCCGGGTCCACCAGAGGTGGCCCACCCACAACCCATTAATGTTGTGTGTTGTTTGGTACAGTTGTGCCAGTAGCGGTCGTGGCCCGTCGGCCCTTTAATAAAAATTTTCGTTAACATAGTTTGGGGTGACCCACCACCTCATTTATATTTTTTAAATTTTTATTAATAATAAGGCAATTTTAAAAAAAATAGATTTTGGACTAAAGGAGACAATTTAACGAGAAAATAATTTCGCCTGGAATCTGGCTAGATTTCGCCAGATTTTGTGTGCTAGAAAACTTCCAAATTGTGTCTCCATTTAGCCTCACTAGTTAGCAAAAGTCAATCAAAAATTTGAATATCTTTTTCTCCCTCATACGAGCTTGGATTGATGAACCATTCCCATCGTTGCGATCAGGACAACAAAATCTACACATTGGTCTTGGTTGGAAAACATTTTGATCACTTTGATTTTTAAGCTTCCATAAGCCCTGTTTTTCGTGTGTATGTCTATGGAGTCACCTGGATCACATTACTCTTCAAGCATATGATGGGCACCCTTCAGGTCTCGTAGGCCTATTCGAAGATGTTTTAGTGCAAATTGTTGGTAAAACTATGCTCATTGATGTAGAAGTCTTGGAAGCACAGTTGTATTAAAATATCCTTCTTCGTCGCAGTTGTTGGAAATAATACTGAGAGGCGGGGGTGAATCAGTATTATCAAATCAATATAACTTTTTCATTTCCATATTAAGGTTCATATACGCTACTTCAGTTAAGGCAAACCGCATGTATACGCAACTGTGTGTAATGCAACAAGCGCATATCCTATAAACTTATGATTCAGTTAGTTGATCCTTAATGAGTGCATCAGAACATTATTAACCATATGAATAGTAAATAGAAGCAGTAAAATAGAACAGATCATCACACACAAGAAGCACACATGAACACCATGATGTAAGGTGGAAACCCAATGTGGGTGAAAACCACCTGCTGCAAGTTGTCTCAATCTTCTTGTTAATAAGAAACTTCTTTTTACAATAGTTTTGTACTAGTGCAGTCTTATACCAGTACACGGGCTTCTACTTGCAGAAGGCTACAACCTTCTCCCCTTCTCCAGACTCTCCTGGAAGGGAGCTACAACCCCCTTAGATCTTGTACTTGTCGATCCATTTACTAGTATGTAGGTGTCGGCCTACTGAAATGCTCCAACCTTTACTCATTTCCCAACTGCTACTGGAAGGGAGCTACCACCCCCTTAGCTCTTGTACTAGCTGATGTACTAGTACGTAGGTGCCGACCTATAGAAGGCTACAACCTTCTCTTTCTTCCTCTAGGTACCACGTTTCATACATTTTCAAACTGGATACTGCTGAAGCACAATACCGTAATCTGAAGGCCATGTTTCATCCAATTTTCATACTGGACCCATCAATATCGTTGAAGCACACAATCAATCAACACTAGCATCATCAATATCTGAATCACCCAATACTGAATCATTGAAACCCTGTCAACAAAATGCAGTCACCAGAACACAGAGTAGAACACAAAACTCCGCAAAAATATTCAGAACCAACTGTATCATCAAAAATCATGCATCAGAGTGCATACGCTACTTGGAAGTGTCGAAGCAACATGTATACGCAACTTTACTAAAGCGAATTAGTGTATATGTCATTAATTATTTATTCATAAATTCGCTGCACTTCCTAACTTCAGACATACCAAGATAATTACATATACAAAGATAATACGTATGTTAGCAACCAGATCTAGTTCATCAGATCACATAAAGATAAGTCATTATTATCCTGATCCATTATAGATCTCATCCATCAATACTAAAGCTAAACATAATCAACCAATCTGAATATGCAAAATACTAATACCAGTAAACAATCATCATAACTCATCAACAACTAGAAACACCTGTAACTTCAAACATCATAGCTCATATGGTATACGCTACTTAGATGTATCCAACCTGCATATGTACGTGCTTCTATCATATCCAACTAGTGTATACTTCTATAAATATTCATTCATGAGTTGTAGCTATTTCAAACTTAAGTTATACCCAGATTAGAACATTACATGTGTCAGTATATAGACCTAGAATAAACATGATCAAACGATATAGAGATGATTCATTCCAAGCCATTAGATCCTGATCTATCCTTAGATCTTGTTCTCCATCAACCACTGAGATTCCTCCTTGGCTCAGATCAAGCAAAGCATCATGAACCCATAACCTGCATACTAGATCTCATCCTTCATGAGATATTCAAGACTTTCTCAATCCATTTGCCTAATGATATTCTTCTCCTTTTATAATCTTAGGCCTTACTCAATACCATGGTCCAAAACCATTCAGAACCAATACTAGTGACCCAATACCTGGGTTCAACACTTCGGATGCAATACCAAGGACCAAAACCATAGGTCTAAATACGAAGGACTAAATACCATGGACCAAAACCCAATGTATGTGCCTACCCTTGCATGAAAGTGCGTGTATACATATACACACCTTTTGGTCGGTTAACCCCCATGTATACGCGACTTTATCAAGGGTAACCTGCGTATATCTCTTTTTCTTCATTCTATGAGCCTGAACTATGATTTGACATCTTAGTATGTTTCCATAAAGGACAACACCTATATCATAATGCCAACAATCTCCCACTTTGGACTTGATGGCAAAGCTAACTTGTCATACTAAGAATTCTCATCTTAATGAGTTGTCATTGTTCATTATATCTGAACTGATTCCTTTGAGCTATCCTACATCATATGTATTCTGACACATCTGATCTCTCTTCTGTAGATTCATCTAGTTATGTATAAGTGATATGTTCTGCTACAAGTGGGTTGCCATCAAGTACAACACATGCATCATAATGCCAACAAACTCCCCCTTTGGACTTGATGGCAACAACACCAAATCACTCTCCCCCCTTGACATCAAGGGCAAAGGGCAGACCAATATATTCTCTTTCCTTGATAAACATTCCACTGTCCATACTCCCCCTGAGTACCTACTAAAATCTCTAAATGAGCTCCCCCTTTGTATATGCCAAGGTGTACCAATCTATCCATGCTTCCTCTGAGTACATGCTGAAATCTTTGTTTTGCTGAAGTGTGTTGTTCATGCTCCCCCTGACTGTAAGGAAGGTCTACAAGAAGATGTTCTATAAGAAGAACATGACTCTATCAATGACCTTCCTATCACCAAAACTCATACATACATCCTTCTCCCAACCAAGTGGGGATATAGCAATATTGACTGTTTATACATGACTGAAATATTACATCATCCTTCCCATGCATAGTGGGGGTACAAACTACATCGTATGACCAAAATGGATTCATCAAATGACTACAATAGATAGAGACAACCGATTACATCATGAGCCTTGATATGACCTTTACATGACATTTATAACAGAGACCAAACATCTAGATAAGACCATGGTATTCATCAACAACTATCATACACAATGTATGATATGATCCATAAGCATCTGTCAACAGCATCTAGACCAGTAACCAAATCATACGTGAAAAATACCATAGCCATCTCATCAACATCAAGATCTGCATGATCCAAGTATCATCACATGGTAACATCTGCATCAATCAACATATGTAAGTATCAACGTATCATCATATAGGTAAGATCTTATCATCATCATGTGTCCAACAATGCAACTTTGAGTAAACATTCATGTATCCAGCACTATGTATCTTGAGCTCAAGATCATTTGTCAAGACTTCTTGATATCATCAACAGCAACAATCCTCATCCACATGAGCGCCAAGAACTATAGGAATCCTACATAATAATTGTATTATATGATATTTATGCATATGATGATAGCAACATATGAGTGACTCATCATCAAGTAATGAAGATGTGTATTCAAGCTTTTTACTTCTCCTTATCCTTATGAAGATCACCATGTAAGCACCATATATGAATCATCAAAGAATCAAGCACAATTCTGATCTGAACACCAACTATGTAACCCCAAGAGTCATATGAGATTTTGTCATGGATAACTCATAACCATATCATAGCAATATCTATCATTTAGCCATATAAGCATCATCACTAAGGACTACTAACCATAATGCCAACAATGCATTATTAAAAGCATATGCTCCCCTTGAACCTGTGCCATCTTGCTTACTATCAGATCTGATTATGCATATATCAGCAAGAAGTATCATCATCCACAAGTTAAGATCAAATCATTTACAAGTATCAAGACATTTTCACACCACATCAATAGATTGTAGCCATTATGAAATAGAGCAAGTAATGGACTGAATCATATCAGACCCCTTTTCCTGAGCCTGTTCCAGTGCTTTTCCTGAAACTAACATATACGCGACTGTATAGTAGGTACCTCTGAGTCTGTTATGTCTGTATATTGTGCTGTGTCACATCTTTCTGACTGTACTTCCTTTTTCTTCCATATCTTCAAGTGTGATGGTGTTTTCTCCTTTTGGTATGGTGCCTGTACTTTGTTCCTGCATTCCTTTGCTATATGTCCAAGCTTGTTACATGAATAACATCTTACATGTTTCATATTCCTTCTATATCAATCAACAAATCTGTGACCAAACATATTGCAAGCAAAGCAATATCCCTTAAAATACCTGGAACGTGATGATCTTTCTGAGTGATAGTCATGAACCATTCTTCTTCTACATCTGGCTACAACATGTCCAAGATTATGACATACATAACATTCAACATTATTCATCTGAGGAATTGACC
>APFE031050328.1:0-10268 GCA_000404065.3 Pinus taeda
TCTTATTTATTTTTCTTTTAAATGATCGCTACGTTTCCTTTTTTAAAATTATTCACAAATTTAAATCATATATATATAATGTGTAGTACATATGATATGTAATAAAAAACTGATCAATAAAGTAAAAGAATAATACTTTACGAATAAATAATAATAATAATAATAATAATAAAATCATTATATTTTAATCAAAATAGTATAAACTAAAAAGCAATTACTATAATCCCTACCACCAAAAAAGACTGACTAATAATACCCATAGGAACGTGATAAAAGATCTCAAATCAAGAATATCGATATCTTATCTTATCATTTATGACTTAACTTCCTATATTACACCACAATAATTCTTCTGATCTGAGGGTGAGGTGGAGGGTGAAAGACGACCTTTTAATTTATCGTTATATAATGTTACAATAAATGAAGTGGGTATGTATTAGTTCTTTTATTGGTTTGGATGTTATAGGTTGGCATTGAAATTAATCATTATTAAAATTTAGTTAATAAGACAAATTTATTTTGTATATTTTTTTTAAAGTGTTTTATTTTTTTAAATTAGTGCTATTATTGTTTTAGGATATTTGTTTAATTTTTTAATATATATATTTTAAGTTTTGAGAAAGACAATATTTTATCATGGTCCAATATAGTCACTTTGATCACCTCAATCGGCTGAGGAATCTGTAACTCGGTGGATTTCACATCAAAGAAGAATGCCTTAGCAAAGCACTCATTCACCATCTATCAAACCTCGTAAACATTTTTTTTAATAATATTTTTAATTTAATAATAATAAATAAAATATATTTATTTTTAATATAAAGAAAATAAAAAATATTTTAAAAACAAATTATAAAAAGTGTGGAGTTAATTGATTTTTTATTTTTTATAAAATAAAAATTAAGAAAATTTGATCTAGTATTTGAGTATAGTTAGATTTATTTAAAACCCATGATTTCATTGCTATGGCTTACCATTATTATATATTAAGATATTAACTATTTTGCTTATATTTTATAGATAAAATTGCTTTTGATTATATTTATTTTAAGAAACGGTTATGAGATTTTTTCAATTCAGTTCAAGACTACTAGAATCCTTTGAGTTCAGCCTTATCTAAATATTTCCCCAACCCATTTCCAATTGCTCGCTAACAATCATCACTCCATCATGAAAGTGGGATATCTTCATTTGGATCAAAATTCAGTGACCATTTGTTTAAATACATACCTCTGGTCTCAAAAAAATAAGGTACATTTTGGAAAATTACATCTTTATCTTCTTTAAATTTAAATAAGAAGGAAGAAAACCAGTTTCCACATGCATACATTCCAATATTAACTTTCATCAATCACTTGTAGTTTTTTTCCTGACCATAGCTCCATGGATCTCAGGGATGACCACATTCTTGTGAACTTCTCCACTAAAGCTCGTTTTGAATATGCCAAGGAAGTTCTTCGAAACCCATGGGAAGGGCCACCAAGGGAATGGTCTATGCCTTCTTCACAAATTATGCATGTGCCTTAGATTTGGGTTATTTGGACATTGAGGCTACGAGGGCTTGGAAGGTCGCAACACCATTCACTTATGAGGGAACAACCCCTTTCGAAGTAGCTATTTCAAACCAAAGACCACACCTTCTTAAATACCAGAAGGAAAACTCCTCATACCTCTGAATCAATTGCAGTTCCATGAGATATTGGTTGACTGGGACAAAGCGATGAGCCCACACACAATCAACAAATTCTCCAAGAATTCACACAAAGGGAGTCTTGTTTTAGATTTGCAACGTCACCTTCAGTATGGGCACAGATACTTTTCCCTGGATCTGCAAAAAATTAGAGCAGCTAGGGAAACCCTAGCTACCAAAAGCCATATGCCATAGAGCTCTGCGTCATTCTTCAAACATGCAGCTTTTGATTAGATATTAAGAAACTATTTTTTTTGTATATATCATATAGATTAAAATTACTTTTGATTAACTAAAATCTTGTCTTCCTTAAATGTAAGCAAACATATGAATAACTCAAGACGCAAAGGCATCTTGGACAATGAAAGCTTGTCCCCCTACAGATCACAACAAGTCATTTTAGGTGGTGTGGTTCTAGAAGCACTTTGGCTGCTTATAGAAGCCTATCGAACAACATGCTAGTGTTGACATCCTCTGGAATGATGGAAGGTCCACCATCACTAAGAGAAACTCCACCCCAAATTTTGCTTGAGCTAAATTAAATACCATGAACGCCATATACCAAAGATGGGAAATATAACATGCCACTTGTTAAAGTAGACGAGACACAAGGAGGAATTCTAAAGTATATGTGGTCAGAAAAGGAAAAGTTGTTGAACCTTGAGGCCCTTCCTTTTCATAAATCGAGCCAAGGAACGAGTGGGGCAAGAGTTAGATGGCCTCAGAAACATTCACAGAATTTTTTGAATCGTGACAACATTGATACGAAGATAAATGTGGCTTGGAGTTTTAAAATTATCTAAGGAATCAGGGAATATTTAAAATGATTATCCATTTCCAAGATGCCTTGGCCCAAGATAGATCCTTGTTCTGGCCAGGGCATCAGGCACCAAGTCAAATTCATATACACGTGGTAGATTTTCAACTGCTCGAACTGAGAAGCAGTTAAAATAATCCTTTGGAGCAAGAGGGAGCAATCTAAACATGTCACATTCGTAGCCTTATTCATTTAATGAATTATGAGCATTGAGTACATGAAAACTAATAGTTTGGTTATTTTATTTGCAACAACTATTTCTAGGCCTTTCCACAGTGCAAGATACTCGGCCTGGTTATTGGTTGCGAGGCCAAGTCCCCAAGCATATTATGACACAATTTCTCCGTTGGGGATTAATAAAGCCCCTCCCACTCCTTCCTCCCCCAAATTGTTACATTTTTTATTATTGAATATTAGATAGGTGATTTTTAGGCCTACTTACCCATAGTTTTTGAGCAAAAATTTGAAATTACATTTCACAAAAAATTAAAAAATGTACACATATACCAATTTATCATACATATGAGTTCTTTAACACTAATAAACAATCTAGACTATATGCTTAGGAAATATTATAAGTTTTATTTTTCATTTATGCATGCCTATTCAATCCACACCAATAGTATTTATACAAATAATGAGGAATTGCTTGAACCATAAGAGAATGGGTCGTATCCTCAATTCCTAGAAAATATAAAACCTAATCTCTTGAATATCTCTATTATCTCTAAAAGAACTCAACTCCTCTAACTGTATGCTTATTTAATATATTCCTTACATTAAATGATATAGGAAAGAAACTATCTTATCCCTACATAGACAATTATATATCTTATTACACTTAGGAAATAAAATTTAAATGATGCTCCTACATCAGAGTCCCAAGGAACAAAAATTATTCATGGACTCCTATCCATAAATTTAGGTGCATCTACAATTCTAAATATTTTTCTCCCACGGATCCTAAGGTCTATTCATCATATGTAAACCTACTTTGCATCTCAATTGCACTTTAGTGTTTTCATCTAGAAACCTGATTTCTTCTTGAAAGTGATCAAAACATAATAAACGATTATGCATAACTAAAGTATTCTCATGGTTTATTTATTTAGTTTTTATCTTTAATCTATTCATGTCTTCTTTGATTACACCTACACATGAAGAAAACACATTAAAGAAAACATGTTTTTCCTTAGGCTTATGAAGCCCATCCTTAGCCACCAGAATCATTACCAAGTAGATAACTACCAAGACAACTTGAAAGAAAGCTTCCTTATTATTATTTTGTCTATCTTCTTTTCTTCCACAGATGTACAATCTGTTATCTCATTTTGCGGCTCATAAAATTTTACTTACATGACTTGCTTATGTTCCTCCTATCTCAAATCTGCAAATATTTTTTCTTCCATAATCTACTCATAAAAATGTTTAATCCTATCATTTTCAACATCAGTTTTTAGGTTTATCACATAAAAACATCTTGTTGTCTCTTAAGACAACCTCTTACTCTGTATTCTCTTGTTGTTCACCTGTTACAATTCTTTCAATTTTTTATTTCATCTCTTCATGAAAAATCTCTTCTATAGTAGATATCATTGGGTGATTTATGTATGCTCTTGTCAACGTTTTACAATTCTTTAGTCATCATATTCTTATAGTCATTTAACAAAATCTTATTTTTTGAAGGAAAATTAGTTATCTCAATATATGTAGCCTCTATCTTTGGCTTACCTAACAATGTATAACCTATATCATCTTCTTTTCCATGCTTCAAAAACTTCTCTTCACTCATCATCAACACTTGATTACTAATATTTATTGTTGCATCTCCATCTTCTTCTTCTTATAGAGAGAGATAGCCCAAAAACAAGTCTTCTTCTTCTTCTACACCTTCACTCTTTTTGTCTTCTTGCTTCCCAGCTAGAGATTGAACCATTTCCTTGAGATCGAAATTCTTAGTGAGTGAGTGTCAAATGAGGTCAAATTGCTCCTTTATATAGCCTTTCCAAGGGGTCGAATTCCCTGCTCTAGCGCGACTTGAAGCTGTCAAGACCGACTTGTACTTTTGGAGTTTCCAAGAATTTATAGACTCTAAAATAATTATTTTCCAACTAATTTTTTCTTGGAAGGGTCTTATAAACATGATGTTGACTTCTTTGATAAATACTAAGACCTAAAAACCCTAGAAGCATGAAGAACATGATTTTACCTAGAAGACCATCAATAAGAAGCATGAAATCGATGCTTTGATAATATTAACTTTTTATTTTCTTCTTTCACTTGTTACATAGGATACATATTGAAATGAGTACAAAAACAATTATGAAGACCAAAACTAGTTACATTTCCAACATTAATAAGTAATAAAGGTTTATTAAAATGGCTCATAAGCTTGCGCCTCATGTCAAACCACAATCTTGTAGTGCGAACCTTCAAATTCCATTGTGGTGGCCCCTCTTCATTGTCAAGATTCGGGATTATGTGTCCACTTGCTCTGTCCATGTGCTCTTAAGGAAGGTTAGGGATAGATGGAAGTTATTTCATATCCTTAATAAATGCGCGAGGGAGTTGAGGGATGTTGTTTTAAAATTCGAGAATAAGCAGGCACACTTAGGTCTTAGAGCTTTAATGAAGATGGGAAGGATTTGCAGTAGTTTCAAATCAGAAATTGAATGTTTGGTTTGGAGAATTTACATGGAATTTCGCTATATTTAATATTTTGAACAAATTGATGGCTTGGTGGGGGAAGGTATGCATGGATATAAGGTGTTGTCGCTTGTCTCCAACTCATCTAAATTTTGGAGGGTTTTTTACAAAGCCATAACAAGAAAGGCAGTCTTATGTTGGTGCAAATATTGATAGGTTGTCAAGCTTTGAGAAGCAAGAATTCAGTCGGCATTTAGATGATCTCATGACAATAATGGAGTATATTTTATCATTATTAAATAGGAAGGGGGAAATGGGGGTCGTCAAGGTTAATGCTCAATTAGCTCTTCTCAACCAGAAATTGGTCTTCTTCATATCAATTAGATAGGTTATAGATGCAAAATAATCTTTTGGACCTTCATCTAGAAAAGATTGGAAATCCTGGATGAGAATGGTGCTCCATAAGGCATGTAAGGATGGAGCACGGCAATGAAAGTGCAACAAATCAGGGCCTCATAACATGTAAAGATATATTCTACGATGGATGACGTGAACAAGGCTCATGCTTCATCACAACCAAGGAAGTTTGTGGAGGATAATGAAGAATCCAATCTTGAACCTAGTTAATGTAGTGCATGTTAGTTTGTTTTGTGTTGTAAACAATGTATTGCAAGTATATATTAGTATTAGGAATCTTTTGGAATGTGTATAGGAAATATCAGTTTAGAGCAGTAGCATGTAGACTGTATAGTGAGAAAACAAGTCAGTTTTGGACTCTTTTGAACTCAGTTGATGAAGATATCATTGCATATGTAAAAGATTCTAGCCTTGAAACTAGCTTCAAATTAATAGAAAAAACATAACCGTTTCTTTTAAAAAAAATATTTCAGACTAATAGATAATTTCAATACAACCTCCTGACATGGAATGATGGAAATCAATATTACTAACTCACATTTAAATCCATATTGATATAATTATAATTAATTTAAAATTATATTATAAATTTTAATTCTTTGATATAACAACTTGAATATACATTTACGTTTTCAACAAGTATATAATTGTATTTATTTAGGAAAATAATTTGATTCCTTTTCAAATAATTATGTTTATTTTTTTTTTTTTGTAAGCTTGGTAGTACTCCCTTTTCTATTAATTTTTCGTAAACATATAGTCAAATATTGTTGGTGGCATCAACCTACCCACAGGAAACCAGGTCTGTTGGCCACCTATCCGCATCAAAAGTCGTCCAAAATTTAAACAGTTTAATTCTTATCATCTAGGCTACATTTGCTACTTTATCTACTATATGCTTCATACTTAAAAGGTAAATGCCAATCAACATAATAACGAAATTTTACTAGTTGGACTTTTGCTTCATTCATCTGAGGAATCTATTGGAGTCGGGTCTTTCGCACTCGACCTAGGTGCTTCACTTTGCATTAGTGTCTGGAGTTTCTATTTAATTCTCTTTAGGCAGAGATTGTTATGATATTGTTTCATTTGAACTGAATGGATCTCCATCTGGAGATCTTTCAGGCTTGGTTCTGCTGGTCTGTCCACTTCTGGCTCTTCTCTATCCTTGTAATTTGTCATTGCTTTAGCCAACATGTTTTTCATCACCAAATATTGTTGGATGGTATGGCTAAACAATGTTTGGTGACCTCGGGTATGGCCTGGATCCTGAATTATAGGCTCTCATTCTGCTGCTTGAATTTCTTCATTCTCTATGTTGGCATTTAACTCTCTTTCCCATTCGGAAATGACTGCTTTTACTTCAACTGAGGTTCCTACATAGTAGGCGTTGATTAGATTATGCATACTTTCATGTCCTATTTTTCTTCCTCTTTTCCTCGGTGGTTTGCTTGCTGATGGCTCTGGGCCTTCTATTTTCTGCTTAGCCTTTCATGTTCTTCCGCTCGCTTTTCATCCATGTTTTCTACACTCCTTTACCATCATTGTCTTCTCTCTATTCGTACAGTCCCTGCATTCATGTTCCCTCGCTTGATTCAAGTTCTGGTGCATCGGGGCCTGATGAACACTAGATTTTATACTACCTGTAATGTGAACCAGTAGTAAAACATTAAAATCCTGAATAAGTTTGTCCCTAGTATTCTTACTTTGTTTTATGGTCTAAGTTTTGGCCTCTTCTCTTCCTATTTTTTTTGTATTCTAAATCTCCTCACTATCTTTTTAAACCTCTTAGCTACATTCTCAATCCTCGGCTCTATCACCCCTCTGTTTCTCATTCCCCATAAGGATCCCAGGTAACCCCCTCCGCGCTCATAGTCTAACGGGCTAGAGATTTTACTGAATTCATGGCAGCTGAACTTTGTCGGCCATTCCGCCACTAGGACGGACTGCCTTTGGCTGTTTTTCCGGTTCCAGTGTGTGTCCTTCTCCCCGACATGGTCCAAAGGGTAGCAACACCCTCAACTTCTCGCAGAGACCTCCAGGCCTTTTGTCTTTGCAATTCTATGGTGATTCCTACAGACAGGCAATCTAGAGTTTTCACCAGGTTTAGTTTCCCCACTAGGCCTCTTACAATGAGCTTTTTCCTCACCCATCCCAGCAGAGTAGCCATCCCTTTTTTCCAAGAGATTTTCCTCAGGTAATTACAAAGGGAGACACTTAAATTCTCGTTATTTTCAGCATCTATATGACCTGATAGTCTTGTTCTTCCTCATGACTAGTATTCTGTCTTACAGGGTTCATTTTTTCCCTCCCACCCTTCCCTGAGAGCTATTAGGTCGAGCCCATTCCAAGTTAATAGACAGTTATCCTTGAATACTCGGGATTTTCAATTCCTTCACTCGACTAGGAGACCAGTAACACAGAACCAACATTTTTCTAGAATTTTCATTACTTTTCTCCTTAAATTCCAAATTCTTCTCAAATTCCATGGCATTATTACCCTAGTGACATAGGGGGAAGCTATAAGTACATACCAGGTTATTCTTTCGAAGGTCATTTGCAGGTCGGTGTTCCCCTCATCTCGGCATTCACCAGCTCCATCTAGTCATTCTTCCTCCTCTACCTGCATGCAATTACCCTTCACCCTTTCCACCTTTTCCCTTAACTTGTTTTCCCACTTATCAATCCTTGATATTGAGGTACCCTCCACTTGCATTGCTTCGTTGTCCGCCTCCATTTCCTTCGTGTGTAAGTCTCGATCTATGTGCCCACTTACCTGCCATTTATTATCCTTCATCATCGCCTTTCCATTTCTGGCTGCTCTTTTCGTCTTATGTTTCCCATTTCCCTTCGCCTGCTTACCTGCCCTCCTACTATCTGTCCTATCCTTCTCTCCTCTGCCCTCCATTGCCCTCCACACCCCGATTAGGAATTTTGTCCTTCTTCCCTATCTTTTCTCAGAATTTCCATATGGCTATTCTTTCCTTCTGTTCAGCTTATATCTTCACCCGATGTATCTAGGTTGCTTCCGGGTTTGCCACATCCCCAGTTTGTTAGGGAATCTGCTGCCACATTCCCCGATCTTTGGACATGTGTCGGTATGATGTAGTTTATCCCTTGGATTAGGTGTCCTATTTCTTGTACTAGTCGTGTCGTTCTCCAACTTTGGCTTATCTTCTCCCATTGGGTTCCTCGTTCAATTTTTTTCACTATGTCTATAACTAGTGTCGAGTCTCCTTCCACCTCTATTTTATGGAAATTTTCTCTTCGAGCTATTTCTAGCCCCTGCTTTAGTGCATAGAGTTCTTCTTCATTGTTTCTCACTATTCTGCAATAAATAGCAAACAACCAGATGGTGTTGTCTTGATGATCTCTGAACACACCTCCTGAGCCAGATGCACCCGGAATTCCTTCGATTTGCCCATCCAAATTTAGTTTTATGAACTCCTCTAGGGGGAACACAACGTGGTTTGAGGAATCATGGGGAGTGGGTTTCTACTTCTAGAAGTTGGGAATTAACATACTAGGACTCAGTTTTAACCTCTCCATTATTCGGCATTCCTGCGACATAGTTTCCCAATCCTCTGGGTACCATTTCTCCGCGATAATGGTCATACGTGAATGACTTACTTAACGCAGTTGAATCCAAAAAATGATATCTAATATAATGCAATACGTAAACCCCCTATACTTAAACTCCATTGTTGTTCTTTTTTCCCATTTAAAAATTTGTTGGTTCCTTTCCTTCCACATTGCCCATAGCAGGAATCCCTAGGAGATATTCTAGGCTCAGTTCAAGATGGGATTCTGGTATAGCTTTTTTCGCCATTTTTCCATTTTTTTTTCATACTTAATTGATCCCTGTCCGTGTGGCCGAACAGTTGTTCATGGTTTAGCCATGTGAATTCACTGTAACTGCAAGCATTTAGTAGGTGTTCCGTCATTTTCGTTTGTCTTTCACATGTGCAACAGATCGATGGACCCTCCATCCCCCTTACTTGTAATTGATGCCATGTTACGGCTCAGCCATGGAGGACCACCCATAGGAAGAAGGCTATTTTCGGCCACAGTTTGTCCTTCCATATACATCCCCATATGGGTAACCCTTGATGTTGTTGATGTTCTACTTGCGGATAATATCCTTCTTGGATAGTGAACATCCATTCTATTATGTATCCCCACCTTATAATGTTTGGTCCTTCTGTAGTCGCTATTCTCTAGATTCCATCTCCTCATCGTAGGTTGCCCATTGTATAGAATCTGGTGCTTCTAGCCAATGTTGTCTTCTCTTCCATTTTCTCCATTGTTCTCTTGTATCTGTTTTCCAATAGTTTTTCACCGTATGATTTGTTGGGTTGTTTTTATTTAGGAATATTTCTGCTAGATCTGGCCTACTGAATAATTTTTCTCTTTGCTGCCAAGCCTCTTGCAAGAACCTTGCTTTATCTCCTCTCCTGATTTCCTAGAAGTTATGGTTTCTTATCAGTTCTTTGTTCTCTATTGCAAGGTTCCATATAGCGGATCCCTTTATATTTTCCTGAATTATGAATCTTCCTTTTGGCGATCTAGGCATCCCATATTTTCTCCCCCATATTTCTTTCCATAGATTTTTTCCACCTTGTATCCATCTCCACCATAACATGGCCCCCATTACCTGGTTTAGGGTATATGGATCTTGGAGTCCCAGCTCCCCCCCCC